>PVIR01028711.1:0-21716 GCA_004026965.1 Petromus typicus | reverse complement strand
CTTGAATGACTAGTCATATAGAACATTTTTTCATGCTTCTTTGCTGCTTTTACTTCTACATCTGAAATATGTCTGTTCATTTCATATACTCACTTTTGAATTGGGTCTTTGAATTAAGGGGGCTGGGTTTTGTAAAGTTATTTATATATTCTAGATAATGATCCTTGTCTGAGGAGCTGAACAACACACTCCTGAACAACCAATGAATCACATAGAAGAGATTAGGCAGTTTCTACAATTAAATAATAATGCCAGTACAACACACAGAAATCTATGAGGGAAATTCCTAGCCAGGAACGCCCATACTGGGGAAACAGAGCGAACTCAGATAAACAATATCAGACTGAACCTCAAGCTACTATCAAAAGAGCAGCATGATAAACTCAAAGCTTATACAAAGGAAGAACTTATAAGCATTAGAGCAGAACTTATTGCAATGGAGACTAAAACAATGACACAAAAACTCAATAAATCAAAGAGTTGGTTCTTTGAAAGAATAAACCGAATCTTATTTTAAAAAGGAAAGCAAAGAATAAACAAACTTAGTTTTAAAAGGAAAGAAAAGGCTCAAATCCATGCAGTTAGGAATAAAAAGGTGAGATCAAAATAGATCCAGCAGAAATCCAGAGGGTATCAATGCTTAATTTGTAACAATAAAATTTGCTTTAAAATTAATAAAAATAAATATGAGACTTAAAAAGAAGAAAAATTGAGGTTGTTTATTCTGTAAGGCATGAAGGTCATCTCTGATTCCCTTGTAGAAAGCTAGGAACCACTCAGTGGGCCTGGTGTGGTGATGGCAACCTCTGGTCTGTGATGATCAATTACCTACTTCTCTGAATGAGACGATCCAGTGATGCCTGAGGGTTGTGTGGTTCTGTGCAAATGGAAGTTGTCTCCCAGCTGACAGGACTTACAAAAAGCTATAAATGTCACCCTGCACCCAAATGTACCAGAAGCCTGCTAAAATTGCTTGAATGGGATATATCCTCCCATGAGCAAAACAGGGTAGATTTATTCTCTGCAAGTGAACTACAAGAACAATGCATTAACGACACAGCAATTTTATTAAATTTTGTTTTATTTGTTCAAATAAAGCCTTTTCTCTATTAGAGTATGCATATAGATGAGTTATTTAAACTTTAATATTCAAGGATACTAAGAAAAATAGATTTACTTTATGAGCTTTATTGGTTAATGCCTTCAGTTAATACTTATGAAGAATATGTATTCTCACGTAATCATTAGGTTAACATGGTTTGAAATCAGATAAGCTAGATTCAAATCTTGATTCTATATTTATTGTCAGGGTAGCTTCAGAAATTTACAGAAAATAATTCCCAACCTTTCAGTTTCCAAACAAGTAAAAACAATGACAGGAAGAACTTATTTATATTTCAGTGCTGTACAGTTAAGTGAAAGAAGGTGCCACAATGGAAACCATAGTAGTTCAACTATAAAGCAAGTTCAAGAAATATGATTTAAAATAAAAAATAAACAAATGCCAACTATTGTTACACATTCTATTAGTTTTCTCAAAAAGAAGAAACATGGTCTCTGTCCAAGCCATCAACCCTGGTCAAAATCCACCAAACCCAAGCTGTAAGGTATGTTAAGTTCTCATTTCATTCCTTCTCTGATCACTTTTCTCTCAAAAGAGAAGCTGTAGGACATTATGATAAAGGTTGCATTTAGAATTATAGAATTCTGGATCTCATGTTCATTTGTATCTTGCAGTGTGAAGTTGGATAAGCTACTTAAACCATTTGAAGCTAAATTTCATCATGTGTAAGCTAAGAACAGTGTAAAAATGACTCTCACAATGCTGTTATAAGGAAAAGAACAATATTTGCAATCAAATCTTTATAACAGATACTGTTGTTATACTTAAAATAAAATACTATTCACTCGATGTGAAATGTATAAACCTAAGAGATTATTAGCTAAAGATAACTGCATTCTTTTTTTTTCATGAAATCCTCATTTAAGTACGTGCATAAGCAGATCATGGGGGAACTTCAAGGAACAATTCTCTTCATACCTTCTAAAATTTCCCAAACACCTTCATAGCAATCTTTGCCTTACCCCACCAGCCTGTCTTCTTCTTGTCACTCAGTTTTTTCTATATTCCTTTCTATGTCATTTGCTCTTGACTTATAATTCTCTGCCCATCTCTTCTCTACTTTCTTTTTCATGGAACACATCTTTTCCATGATGGAAAGCAGCATAACTGAGATCCTTGAGGGGAGTTGATGACATACTGATGCCCTCGATACTGATACCTCTCTAACAAGTTGGCCTTTTTTACCAAGTAGGTTAATGGTACTCACTGTGAAACTCTACATGCTCCAGGAAACACCTCTGATCAGTAATCCTTTATTTACATAGGCAGACATTGTACAAGACCTTCAGAGTAGGCCCAGAGATGTGAGGGAATGAGGCTGTCATGGCCATAGTTCATTGGAAGTGTAGATGCATACATAAGTCCTTTGCCTTTGGCCATACTACCATCTGCACGACATCATACTGCTACTCTGAAAAATATTGTGATTCTGAAGTAATTGTAGGGCTCTCTGAATTGCCTAGAACCTACCCCTAGTTTCTATAAGGGAACACAACACATCCACTGACTAAGTACCATGATACATACCAGTCTTACTACCGAATCAAGAGAGTCCCAATTTCATCTTTCAAAAGAGGAACTAAAATATTAAATCATTCAAAGGGTGATTTTCTACTAACCAACTGCCTTGCAAGAACTGAATGTGTGTAATAAATTGAATGCTACTATAGATTATCTCATGTTTATTCTTTCCCTATCCAACTTTGAGTCTCTAGTTCTTGCTAGAACATTCCACAGGGCTCCTTTCACATCCTTGTTCCTTAGGGAATAAATGAGTGGATTGAGCATAGGTGTGATTACAGTATAAAACAAGGCAGCAAACTTTCCCTGGCCCTCTGAATAACTGCCTTTAGGTTGCAGGTATGTGTAAATAGCCGAACCATAAAAAAGAGAAATGACCACAAGATGGGACCCACACGTCCCAAAAGCTTTTCTGCTCCCAGCTGTTGACTTGGCCTTCAGCACAGCCTGAGCAATGTGTGCATAGGAGCCTAGAATTAGTGCTGCAGGAAAGACCAAGATTATGGCTCGAGCCACAAACATCTTGGCCTCTGTTCCTCTAGTGTCCTCACAAGCTAGCTTCAACAGGACAGGCATCTCACAGAAGAAGTGGTTCACGTGATGGCTACAGAGAGGGATGGCCATCATGAGGCCTGTCTGGATCAGAGAGTTCATGAAGCCTCCCATCCAGGAGATGGCAGCCAATGCATGGCAGAGATGGTGGCTCATGATGGTTGTGTAGTGGAGTGGACGACACAGCAGCATAGCGATCAAAGGCCATCACCACCAAGAGCACACTCTCAGTGGAGGCCAGGGCAAGGAAAATGAAAAGCTGGGACACACACCCTCCATAGCTGATGGTGTGGTCATGTCCTTGAAGGTTGATCAGAAGCTGAGGCACAATGCTGGTGGTGTAGCAGAGGTCCAGGAAAGAGAGGTGGGACAGGAAGAAATACATGGGTGTGTGCAGTCGTGGTTCCAGTTTAGAGAGAGCAATGATAGTGGTGTTTCCCAAGAGAGTTAAAGAGTAGAAAACTGAAATAAAGATAAAAAGGATGATTTCTAGTTGAGGCCAGTCTGAGAAACCTACCAAAATAAAGCCATGTTGAGAACTGGTATTGAAACTTCTCATAGTCTTTCACCTGTGTAAATAACAGAAGATAATTCAGTGTCTTCTCTGAAGAACATGACCCAAAACATTCTTTCTCAGAATTACCAAAATACTCTCACAGTGTATTGGTATCGTTTATTTTGCTATGCAGTTCAATTCTATAGAATGTTCTATTCATACTGGACTAGAACTGGAAATCCTGGATTAAAAGTGATGTTGCCATGGCTTGTACCCTATTCCTATTGCCCACTTGTTCTGGAACTTAAGCCAAGCTATGTGGATTTGATGCCTCTTTGTCTGAGGGATAGAACAGATATACTGCCTCCTTCACAGCATGGAGACTAGGACATAGCACAGTTTTGTGGGAACTGATGTTAATGTGAGTGCCAGCTGTGTATGAGGAGTGTATTCATTATATGTTGCAAACATGAACTAATCTAAAGTGTAAAATGTAACATAAGTATATTTTGTTGTTCTCTCTTGCACTTCTCTTTTATCTCCTTGCTAGAATGTTTCAGCATATTAAGACCAGGACAAAAGGAATGATCTCTGGGTGTTCATCTGTTTCTTTCTTTTCAGTGAATCTATCATTATTTCCATCCTGGTATCCACCATCTCACCAGTTTTCAAATCATTCCTCTTATGTTAAGTTTGTTTTATTAGGGGATCATCATTAATGCCTTGTTACTGAATCCATGATTCCAGCAATTCTGTGTTTGATACTCTTGCGTAAAAAATGGAGAACAATGTTATTGATAACAAAGTACAAATTCACAGGCAGCGACACTAGTATATCACACTGATGTTTTGAATAACCATCATAGCAAGGTGCAATAATCTCACCGTCCATGTCAGCTCCTTAATGATCAGCTCTCTACCATGGACCACTTATGCCACCTGTTAGGAAAAATTTACTTCTGTAGGTCTCAATTTATTAGCCTGTAACACAGAGAAAACAAATTTATTTCATACAATTTTAATTGGAATTCAATAATTTAATGTATTCTGAAAGCTAAGGTGAATATGCTATTCATTCTTTTCAGATATTTGTAGAATTTTTATTCATGTACATTGAAGTTGTGAGATATTTCAACAGATGCTTCAGCATATGGTAACCAAATCTAACCTGGCTTTATTCAGCCTCTGCCATCCTTTCTCACAGTCCATCTATCACTAATATACATTTAGATTGTGTTTTTAGACTCGATAGTACTGGAGTAACCAACATATACAATGAATGTTTAAATTGAAAAAGACTTATTATATTAAAATGCACACTGCCAATAATCCCTTTCAATATACCCCCACTGTCTTTGAACAGACTTATCCGTCCTTGTTGCCATTTCGGAGGCAGTTCTGAAGTCCCCTTTTGTAAATGTGTGTAATCCAACATACATTGAGCCCTGCTGCCAAAAGGCAGGCTGGTAAAAACAACCGAGCCTCCTTCTCCACCTTATTCACCAGATCTAGCGCCATGTGATTTCTGACTGTTCCTCAAGGTAAAATCAACTATAAAAGGTAAAAGTATGAACATTAAGGCAGCCAGGGTGGTGTAACTAAAGACCTTCATACAAGAAGACTTCTAGAACTGCTTCAAAAAGTTCAAAGAATGATAGGAGGCTGTGCTCAAAGCAGGGGGGAATATTTTGAGAAGGATTAATGGCAATATATCTTCTTATATAATACTTTTTCTTTACATGCACAGTACCATTCTATCTTGCTTCCTATAGGAGAGTAAATAGCTCTTACCTTGTTGTTTTATGATTTCTCCTGCACTACCAATCTTTACCACGCAATAGAGCATGCTTTTGTTCACCATTATCTTAATTTTCCCCTTGCTGAGGTGAAAATACTTGACACCCAAAGTTAAAGCAAGAAAGGTAAATTTGTATCACAGTTCATAGAGGTTTCAGTCCATGGTTGGCTGGCTCCAAAAGCAAGATGGCACATTGCAGAGGAATGGCAGAGGAGAAACAGCTTGTAGAAGGTGACGAGGTAGCAAAAGCAGACTATAAGCAACAAGCAATGACCCCCTGTCTCCTATATTTTATCCAGGCTACATACTCAGCATGGGACACACTTAATCCTACCCAGAACAATGCTAAGTCAGTCAATAAACAAATTTAGTGACCAGCATCACACTTGAGACCCAGCCATGTGTGAAAAGTCTCAGCCATGACTGCATAAAGCTTTGAGGGACATCTAGACACAAGCCATTGCGCCATTGTATCCTTCCTGTGAACAGAGTGCCTGGAGAATAAAAGTTCTCAGGGAATAATGTGTAATTAACTGATGATTGCATTCCACACCCTGATATCCCACTTGGTGCACAAAAACATATTTTCCACCCACAATCTCTCTTCTGAATTTCAGACTTTTAAAATCTACCTTTTATTTTGAACTTTAAAAAAATTCAAATCTTTATTGGTACATTATATATATACATCGTGGTCACATTCAAACTTTTTATTTTATTTTGGTGTATTGAAATATGGCAGCCTGGATGACCACACAGAGATTGCCCTGCTCAAAGATTGAATTTCTTGAGGCTAGTAAAGGAATTTCCTGATTACACATCTTCCTGTGCAAACCAACCAGCCTGGAGCCCATATCCCATCCTGTTTCCTAGTGAGGCTACCCTGAAGCATGTGGAAATTATTGAAACTATTACACTCTTAGCTCTGTACTAACCCTAACTCTGCTTCCTAACAAGCTCAAGAGCTTCACATTTGGCCCCATGCACCATCCACAAGCATCACCTTGGCAACTGTGAACACTGAACTGTCAATTAAATGAAATCATATACTCATATTCTGGCCTCAGCATACTTGCATGATAATGAACCAACTACCCATCTTCTTGATGATCATTTCTACCTGGATGTTCCCTGGGCACCCAGACTCTGCATGTCTAATATGACATCCATTCCTTCCTCTTGCAAAACTGATGTGCGCCTTCTCATGGAGAATGCACCACAGCAACACGGAAAACTGCCATCAGACTCGATGCCTGGACTTTGTTCAAATACACCTTACACATCACAGTAGTTCTTAATGAGAAATGAGTTTATCCCTCTGGGGATATTGATCCATGTCTCTAGACACTGTTGGAATGTTTTGAGGCCACAAGTGCTGCTGTACCTTTTACAATGCATGAAACATCACACTCCTCACACCTGCACATATTCTTGTACACACACACACACACACACACACATACACACACACACACACACATGCAACACTATTGGCTCAAACAGACAATAGTGTTATTACTGAGAAACTTTACTGATGCTCTTTGGCTCCTTCTGTCTGATCAAAATCTCCTTGCTATATGATCCTATTTGGAAAATGTTTCTTTCCATATACATGTTTAACTTTCCAAGTTCAAATTTTACTTCTGATTTTTATCTTGTCTTATCCTACCACATTAAAAAGAGAACACACTTATGTGTATCTTGTTCACATTTATAATTTTAGTGCCTATAGTGACAACCAGCACAAAAGAGAATAAAGTCCATGCTGCCTGCCATATTGATGTACATACTGATGTACTAGCTCTTTAACAGGTCCTTAGAAAGGCGTGAAAACTTGCAGCAGCTTCAGTCATATTCAGAAAATGAGATGTGGAGTAGGTACTGCTTCTTTGAGAACTGATCCTTTTCCTGAAACCTGATGTGAAAGACAAGAGCTCCAATATCATGGTTCCTCAAGGCCAGAGTTTTCTAGATGCCTGCTTCATCATTTTTTCCCACTGTTCTGTCTGAGAACTTGTTATTGGCTTCCCTTTTGTTGATTAACATCTTTTAAGTCATGTTTTTCTAGATAACCTGAGTATTGCTTAGATTTGTATAGTATCCAAAATTTAATGTCCAGTTATACCTGAAAATCACATTTAAACTTTTCAATCTAATCCCTGAGGCTGCCTGTGTTCGCCACTGCTCACAGCTCTCTCTCCTCTCTCTCTCTCTCTCTGAAATGACCATGCATCTGCCACTCAGGCATCAGTTACCACAGTCATGAAAAGTTCCCAGCCCTCCTGGGGCTCTTCTCTATTCTTTCCTGGGCTTTCTGCTGGGGTCTGTCTCATGGTCACACCTGCTAATTATGAAAGGAAGACATAGGTAGAAATGTCTTGGCCCAATTTCTATCTTTCAAGAGCAGGTGCAAATTACTCCTTCTATGAACTCAGTATTGGGCTCTGATTACCTCAATTAGTATTCCTAGTTCTATATCTCAGAATTCAAGGGCAGTCTGATCCTGGTCTTTTGGTTCAGGGATTAGGCAACACTGGGTATTGGAAAGGGTGCGGGTACATACAAATGAGAGTTGGAGGAAACCTCACTCAGGAGCTCACAGAGTACACATAAATCTCTCCACAAACGGCAGTTCTTCAAATATTGAGGGAAAATTTTCTGGGCTCTCTATGCCCAAGTAAGAATGACAACTTCTTTTTGCATTTCCTACATCTATCTTTCAAGTGAATACAATAACATTAGACTGATATAACTGATTCTTAGGGACTCATATGTTCATCCCAGTCTCATCTGGAAAAATGATCTCTCTCCAAATATGGCACAATCTGTAGTGGTAAGGTAGAAGTCTGAATAATTTGTAAGGTCTTGTTAGTAGACCTGGATTAAAACCTTGAAAAATACATAAAATTGAAGGACAATAAAACCATTAAAATGTCTTGCATGGGAAAATAGTTGTTTGAAATAATGCTCTACATATAATAATATACTTAGAGGATTATTTTGATTACTAGTATCCATGTGAAGCACTCAATCTGTCTCATGGAAAACATAGAAATTTGCTTAGTTTTTCTCCAGAGGTCAAAATAAATACTAGTTTATTGTAATTCATTGAAAATAAATATTTGTGTTATTGTGGTTTCTGTCTTGTAAGAATCTTTTTAGTTTATATCTTGTAGTCTGATAAACATCTTGAAAGACAATGATACACAGTCTAACAACTATTATTATTCTCTGACTATTTAGTTATGTTTTCTTTTATTTTCTCATGAAATAAAACATTAAAAAAAAATAAGCCAAGTGGTGAGTCATGCAAATACAAAGACTATATAAAAAAAAATTCTTCACAAAACCAATCTAAATATACAGTGTGTAGAAAGAGTGATAATCTGGTTATCAGAAGGCTCTTTTAACTGAGGGTTTACAGGATATTGTAAAGATGTGTCTGCATTAGCTGAGGATTGAGTTAGTTGATTTTAAGCATCATATCTAACATGAATCATCTATATTATTTACTCTTAAATTATTTTTTAGAAACTTACCTCCTCATCTTCTTGATCTATGTAAAGAATGATTATATTTGCACATATTATACATTGATTATCTGAATAATTGTTTGGCTATATGGAGCCACATTTAAGGCAGAAAGGTCGATCTGCTCTTCAAGCAAAGGAGGTTCTACAGACTCTCACAATCTCCTTCATTATTATCCAACCTTAAATATGAATCCAATTTCAGCTTTGTACTATCATCACTCAATATTTAGTTATTTTATTCATTTTGGGGAAGACTAGAATCCCTAGCAAAGAGGCAAAAGGCATCCCCCAAAGTAGGTTGCCACCTTCACCTTCACTGTAAAAAAAAAAAATAAAATTTTTTTTTGAGACAGGGTCTTGCTTTGTAGTTCAGATTGGCCTTATACTCACTATGTAGCCCAGGCCAGCCTTGAACTCACAGCAATCCTCCTACCTCTGCCTGCTGAGTGCTGGAATTACAGGAGTGAACTATCAAGTCCAGCATTGTTGTATGTGGTTATCAGGTGCTGTGCTTATAGGCCTGAGTCACCACGCCGGCCTTGTGATATGTGGTTCCCTAAATGGAAAATCAGGACCTTGCTTTTGCCAGGCATACACTAGAATCACTGAGCTAAGTCCCCAGCCCCTTCATTGTAATTTGTAAGGATCACTCATAACATACTTAGTAACACAACCAACATGTTCTAGCATAAGACCAAAAAGAAAAAGGAAATACAAAATAAACCAAGAGATTGAATGTAGTCAGTGTTACTGATAATGACATCAAGAGTAACAGATTTCATGTTTTAACTCTGATTCTTCATACAGAATATCATCTCCTCCTGTTTTTCCTCTGATTGTATATTCCTTTAGAAGTCTTCCTTGATTTTTCCTCAATAACCCCGACCATGTGTCCCCTATTTGTTTTCTGGCTCTGATCTATAGTTTAGGTTCTTTATTAGAATATTGGCATTATAGAATTTTAAATTTTGCAAAGGACTTCAAAGTAATATTAAGCTAAGCTTCATACCAAACAGAAGGAAAGTAAATGTCCAATAAACATTTAATTATTTCCTTAAACTTTTACATTTGAAAGGTTATAGATGGAGATAAACATATTTAGCAACATTCTGTGTGTAGTGGGTAGGTGAATTGCTGGAAGAGAAAGAAAGGTTCAAGCTGTAATTAAAAAAAACCCTTTTGAATCAATTTTACATTTGTCTATTAAAACCAGAAAATCAACACAGTAGAATCTAGTGCTAATTATCTAATGTAATATTCTTTTGTTTTTCCTGGACTTTACATGTGAAGGCAGAAGAGCTTCAGGGCTCTAGAAAAGAAAGCTATTACTGTTAACTTCTTCATTTATACCGTCATCAAAGTCGTTGGTAGACTTGCTTGAGAATGATGGCATCTAGCAAAAATGTCTGAAAAAAACATCACTCTGAACCCAATTTCATCTGTGGAGTATAAGTCTTAGGTTACAGCTCTGGTTCAGGAGAAGATGTGGAAACATGATTTCTTCCCTCAGCAGAAGAGACCACTGAGGCTCATAACTGAGGAGGAGCCAGTATCCCCCACCCCCAACACCTCCAGGCATTTAGCCTAACTGACTCATCCTGGGAAACACCTGGTGTGTCAAATTATCTCCTGACCCTGAGGCTGAGCCACAGTGCCTGCCCTTGGGACATCAAGGACCTTTACAGTGGAGGAGAGGAGTTTGTCTATGAGGTGAGGCCCTAGAGACCTCTGTGTCTCTTTGTGGCAATTAAACTAATGACTGGCTCTGGCTCTCCTCCTTCTAGTTTGCAGTCAGTCTTTTTTTTTTTTTTTCCTTTTTTTTTTTTGAGACAGGGTCTCGCTTTGTAGTTCAGGCTGGCCCTGAGCTCAGCCTCCAACTCACATCACAGCAATCCTCCTGTTTCTGCCTCCCAAGTGCAGGGATTACAGGCGTGAGCCACCACGCCCGGCACTGTGGTATGTGGTACTGATTGCTGCTGGGCATGAGTCTCCACACCTGGTATTGTATGTGGTTACCCCAGGATCGAACCTGGGCCCTTGTGCTTGCAAGACAGGCGCCAGAACCACTGAGCTAAATCCCCAGCCCTGCAGTCAGTCTTAACCTCTCAATTCTTCAAATCTGCCCCAATGAAGGTAATCAATTTAGTTTCCTTATAATACACTTATTTTAAAAAAATCTTTATTGTTACATTATGTATACACATCATGATTGCACTCAACAGTGAAAATTTGTACCAGTATATGACACAACTTAGTTCTCATTTTTTCCCATAGCCCTACCCACCCTACCACCCCTACCCCCTATATACATAAACTTTGTTTCCTTTCTTTTTTCTTATAATCTCATTATTTTCCCTCTTTATCCCATTTTGCTTTGAGTAGTTTCTATTTCACAATATATAACATACATTCTAGAACTCATTTACATCTTTATTTTCTCATACCAGAGAAACGATGCGATATTTACACATCTGTGACCTATTTATTTCACTTGTGAGGATGTCCTTAAGGTACATCCATTTAAGTTTAAATGATTCAAACTTCTCATTTTTTATGGCAGAGTAATACTTCATTCTGTAGAAGAACCATAGCCTTTTTAGCCAATCTCCAGTTGATAGACATTTTGCTTTTTTCCAGGATTTAACAATCACAAACTGAACTGCTATAAACATGGGTGCACATATGTCACTGTGATATGAATCTTTTAATCCTTTTGTGTATGTACCAAGCAGAGTGATGGTCAGGTCAAATGAGACCTCTAATAATACACTTTTTATTGGCTCTTGTCACTCTGCTGCCTGAGAGTCTTCATTCTTCTACTTTGATCTCAACCATGACTTCCTTTCCTATGCAGAGAAAATTCACATTCCATTTGAGATTTACCATGTTCCCCAACCTCACATCTTTTATTTATCTTAACTGCTTATTAATGCTTATTTATATGTATCAGAGAAACAATTAAATATATTTCCTTGATGAAACATTTTATTTTATGTTCCACACACAGAATAATTAAAATATCATCAGTATTTATTTCTTCATAACTTTTTATTAGTACATGTTAGTAAAAGAGCTCAATGAAATTCATTTTAGGGTATTGGTACATGCACCTCACTTACTTGGATTTTTTTTTTTTTTTTTTTTTTGAGATAGGGTTTCGCTTTGTAGTTCAGGCTGGCCCTGAGCTCAGCTTCCAACTCACATCACAGCAATCCTCCTACCTCTGCCTCCCGAGGCCTGGAATTACAGGCATGAGACACCATTCCTGGCACTGTGGTATGTGGTACTGGTTGCTGCTGGGTGAGTCACCACGCCCAGTATTGCATGTGGTAACCGGGGATCGAACCCTGGTCCTTGTGCTTGCAAGACAGGCACCGGGACCACTGAGCTAAATTCCCAGACCTTGGATTATTCTGATAGCCATTACTCCTCTGACTTTTTTTTTTCATTCCCCTGATTCCCTTCCTCACTTCCAAAGTATACTTCTTAAGTTCCTATCATTTTCCCTCTTTTATTTCATTTGTTAGTTTGCTCATATAAAGAACTCATGTGAAACTTGGCTTCCTGAGACTGGATGTTTTCTGTGTTCCATCCTTTCTCCTGCAGATGACATGATGTTATTCTTGTCTATGGATGAATCGCATTTCATTGTGCATCTATTCTGTATTTCTTTAACCATTCATGTTTTTCAGGCTCTTAGAGTGTTTTCAGAGCTTAGCTCTTGTAAAATGTGATATGATAAACATGAGTATGCATGTATCAGTAGAGTGTGCTGTCACTAATTCTTTTGGAATATACCAGTGAGTATATCCAGATCAAATGATACATCTACTTTTCTTTCTTTTTTTTTTTTGTATTTTTATTTTTTTAATTGAAATCTGTATTGGTACATTACATATATGCATCATGATTGCACTCCATAATGGGGATTGTACCAGTATAATACACAACTGAGTTCTCATTTTTTCCCATAGCCCTACCCACCCTACCACCCCCCCATATACATAAAATTCATTTTCTTACTTTTTTGTTATAATCTCATTATTTTTCCCCCTTAACCCTATTTTACTTTGAGCATTTTCTATTTCACAATATATAACATACAATTCTAGGACTCATTTACATCTTTATTTTCTCATACCAGAGAAAAGATGCGATATGTACCTATCTGTGACCTATTTATTTCACTTACGAGGATATCCTCAAGGTATGTCCATTTAAATACAAATGATTCAAACTTATCATTTTTTATGGCAGAGTAATACTCCATTCTGTAGAAGAACCACAGCTTTTTTATCCAGTCTCCAGTTGATGGACACTTGGGTTGTTTCCAAGATTTAGCAATCACAAATTGGGCTGCTTTAAACATGGGTGCCCATGTCACTGTGACATGAGTCTTTTAATTCTTTTGTGTATATACCTAATAGGGCGATGGCCAGGTCAAATGGGACCCCCAGTCCTAGCTTTTTGAGGAATCTCCAAACTGATCTCCACAGGGGTTGTACGAGTCTACAGTCCCACCAACAGTGGAGAAGTGTTCCTTCTTCTCCACAGCCTAGCCAACATTTGCTGTTGGCTGAACCTGAAATGGCGGCCATTCTATGTGGAGTGAGATGAAATCTCAGTGTTGTTTTCTTTTTTTTTTTTAGGTTTTTTGAGACAGAGTCTCGCTTTGTGGTTCAGGCTGGCCCTGAGCTCAGCCTCAAACTCACATCACAGCAATCCTCCTGCCTCTGCCTCCCAAGTGCTGGGATTACAGGCATGAGCCACCACACCTGACACTGTGGTATGTGGTACTGGTTGCTTCTGGGCATGAGTCTCCACATCCAGTATAGGTATGTGGTTACCGGGGATCGAACCCGGGTCCTTGAACTTGCAAGACAGGTGCCGGAACCACTGAGCTGAATCCCCGGCCCTCAGTATTGTTTTCATCTGCATCTCTCAAATGACTAATGATGTTGAGCATTTCTTCATATGCTCCTTACCTGCTCTTACTTCTTCCTCTGAAAAATACTTTTCATTTTTTGAAGAAGTCCCTATCGATTTCTGTACTGGTTTACTACTTTACATTCCCACTAGCAATGTAAAAGCCTCCCTTTCTCATCATCATTTCCTGTTTTGTTAGTGATTGCCATTCTGTGAGAGGTAAAATTGAATCTCAATAAAAATTTTTTTTAGATTTTTTTAGACAGAGTCTCACTCTATAGTTTAGGCTGGCCCTGAACTCACTATGTGGCCCAGGCTAGCCACCACACCCTGCATTGTGGTATGTGTTTACTGGGGATCAAACTTGGGACCTTGAGTTTGCCAGACAGACACCAGAACCCTAAGCTAAATCCCCAAACTCCTCAATAAAATTTTGATTTGTTAGTGGCTAGAATTTTTTTCATATTCTTATCAGCCATTTGTACTTCTCTTTTTGTGAGAGGTGAATCCATTTTACTATGTATTAATTAGGTTTTTCTTTTTTTGTAATTAAGCTTTTAAATTTATTTATATATTATGAATATTAATTCTTTATGAAAAAAGCAGATAGTAAAGGTTTTTGCCCATCTTGTAGATTTCATTCTGTTGAAAGTGTTTCATTTCATTAACTCCTATTTTGTTTGTTTTGCTATTATTTCCTGTGTAATCAGATTTCTATGGAGTGAGTCTTTGCCTGTGTACATGACTTCAAGTTTTCCCCAAAAAACTTCTTCCAGCAATTTCAAAGTTTTTAGTCTTATATCAAAGCATTTCACTCATTTTATGCCACACTGCCCCAAGTGTACCTGATCTCATCTGATTTTAGTACAGGGTGAGAGATACGGAACTAGTTTCAGTCTTTTGCTTTTGGATATCCATTTTTTCAGAACCACTTGTTAGCGAGCTCCCTTTTCTCCAGCATCTATTTTTGTTCAAACCTAGATAGCTGTAGGTACTTGGTAATTTTTCTACCTTCTGTTCCATTTAATTACTCTACACGTCTCTTTTGTATCAGTATCAGTGCCACTATAGCTTTGCAGTATACTGTGAAATGAAGTGTCATGATCATCCTGGCATTACTCTTCTTGCCCAGGACTTCTTTGGATCAGTATAAAAAGTTTTAGATTTTTTGTTTTGTGAAAAAAAGTGCTCATTTCAGTAAGGATTTTATTGAACCTGTAGACAATTTTTGACAATAAGAACATTTAAACAATATTGGTTCTGTTGATTCATGAACAAAGGAGATCTGTTTTTTAAGATTCTATTCTTTAATATTTTTGTAATTTCTTTCTTAAATGTTCTGAATCTCTCCCCTCCCTAGGATCTTCCACAGAGCCCCCTTTACATCTTTATTCCTCAGGGAATAAATGAGAGGATTGAGCATGGGGGTGATTATAGTATAAAATAGGGCAGCAAATTTTCCTCCACTGTTAGAGTAACTACCTTTGGGCTGGAGGTATGTGTAGGAGCCAGCGCCATAAAAAAGGGAAACCACCAGGAGGTGTGACCCACACGTCCCAAAAGCCTTTCGCCGCCCAGCCATTGATCTAATCTTTAGCACTGCTTGTGCAATGTGTGTGTAAGAGGCTAGAATTAGTGCTACGGGAAAGACCAAGATTATGGCTCGAGCCACAAACATCTTGGCCTCTGTTCCTCTAGTGTCCTCACAAGCTAGCTTCAACAGGACAGGCATCTCACAGAAGAAGTGGTTCATGTGATGGCTACAGAGAGGAATGGCCATCATGAGGCCTGTCTGGATCAGAGAGTTCATGAAGCCTCCCATCCAGGAGGAGATACCCAGTACCTGGCAGCAACGGTGATGCATAATGCTTGTATAGTGGAGTGGACGACACACAGCAGCATAGCGATCAAAGGCCATCACTCCCAAGAGCACACATTCAGTGGAACCCAGTGCCAGGACAATGAAGAGTTGGGCCATACACCCTCCATAGGTGATGGTTCTGTCGTGTCCCCAAAGGTTGATGAGAAGCTGAGGGACAGTGCTGGTGGTGTAGCAGAGGTCCAGGAAGGAGAGATGGGTGAGGAAGTAGTACATGGGCGTGTGTAGGTGAGGGTCCAATCGGGAAAGAATGATGATGACAGTGTTGCCCAAGAGAGTTAGGGAATAGAAAATTGAAATGAAGATAAAAAGGAAGAGTTCCAGTTGAGGCCAGTCTGAGAAGCCCACCATAATGAAGCCATCTCTAGAACTGGTATTTGCATTTCTCATAGTCTTTGACCTACAGAATAATACAATAATTCAAGATCCCCTATGAAGGGAATGAATTAAAATATTATTGGGTAGTATTCCCTACATATTCCAAGATCATACATTTTACTTTACATTGTGCTGCTCAGTTTAGTTCTGTCTAGTCTTCTATTCGTACCTTTCAGACTGGAAATCAGTGGCTTAGAAGTGATGTCATCTTTTTTTGGTTCACTGGCCTTCTATCATTTCCAGAACTTTCCCCAAGGTTTATCATCATGTATACTTATGCTTCCTTGTCCAAGGGTAAATTTGATAAGTAGGTCTCTCTCAGGATTGAAACAGATCAATTTAAAAAATGTGAGAGCTGATTTCAAAATCTAAACTGTAAAATGTATCACTGCTCTTCTTTGCTTTCCCTTTTGGTATTTTCCCTCATCTATTAGAGAAAGTGTTTCAGAAGATTAGGAGTCAGGATTGAGCAGGCTGAGATCATAGATTTGACTTTTGGATGCCCTTTTCTTTCTGCTTGGTGAATATGGTCTTTACACTAGTCCTGGTATGCGTCTCTTTACCTGATGACAACTTATTTCTCTTACATCTGCTGAACTAGAAGATCATCATTAGTGGACCAATGCTGAATCAATTATTTCAAGAAGCCATGGAGATGTTTTCCTTGACCTTCACATGAAAAAAAGATAGAATAAATGTTAATTATCACAACATTGCCTTAGTTTACATTTATTTTAACCATCACATCACAACTGTTTTTTGGATGGCCACCATTATGGAAGGGAGCAAACTAAGATCTATATTAGGCCTTTAATGATCAACTCTACCACTGAGCAGGTAGGTGTTCCACCTGTACGGAGAAATGTATCTCTGTTGGCCTTAGTTAGTTTACATGTAAAACAAAAAAAAAAAATTTATTTCATGGAATTTTGATTGAGATTGTTATAATTTCCTCTAATCCAAAACGAATATTTTGTATAGCCTTAATATTTCATTCTTTAATTAATTGATTTTATTGGTATATTTTATATACACATTGTGATCACAATTGCTATTGAAAATTTATACTAGTGTATGACATGACTTAATTCTCATTTTTTCCCGTTTCCCTGCCACTCCCTGCCCTCTCTCTATAGAAGCTTTGTTTCCTTTTTTTAGACATCATATTTCCCACCACATTATATACCCTCACCCCCTTTACCATTTGAATATTTTCTATTTCACATTATCTATCGTACACTCTAGAACTCATTTATATCTTTAATTTCTCATACCAAATTTAATATTTTATTTTGAACCATTTTATTTGATTTTTTCAAGCGAATAATTCTACCCACTAATGAGGCTGAGTGAGATATTTCAAATATTCATATAGATCACAATACTCAAATCAAGTCTTCATATATCTTCCCAATCTCAGTAATCATAGTGTGTATTTAGAGATTTTATTTTAGCTGCCACCTGTGAAAGGAAACAAATGTACAGCTCTTTTCTTTTGGTGTCTAATATTTGTATTTCAACATAAGTGGACTTTACCAGGAAAAGTGGTACTCTCTTTTTGCCATTGTCTCTATCTCAATAAACTATGTTGAATTTATTAGTGAATATATTCTGTATCTGGCACCATACTTGCTGCACATAAATGTATTTATCCACCCACAATCACTGTTTTGAACTTCAAGCCTCTATGATCTATCTTTACTAAATTAGGCCCTTTTACTTTATGATATTTTGACATCTGGAAGACTGCCTGACGATGGAAGAACTGCTCTGCCAGGGATAACAATGTCAAGGAGCAATAAATACTTTTTTAATCATATATGTTTTGTGTGCAAACAAACAGATCTAGAGTCGGTACTCCACTTCCTTTATTGGACATTCACTGGGCTCTCACAGTGTGGGCCATGTCACATTTTCCAGTCACTACCTACAAGGCAGCTGGGAGCAGCCATTATATCTCAAAGCTTGCATAAACTACTGAAAACATAAATACTAAGCTGCACACAGTCTTTTTGTTTTTTGCACACACTGTCTTACTTCCTCCTTTCTGTGAAAATTATGATCATGCCCCTCCCCACATATTCCTTCACTCCATTACCTAACAAATCCTACAGCGTCACCCTTTGGCCTTGTCTGTCATCCAGAAGCTTCCTCTTGAGAACACTGAGTGCTGAACTATTGGTTGTATCACTCTCAGATCTTCTTTTGCTGGCCTCTGCATAATTTTATGACGACCAAGACTACTTGCTAAACACCGTGCTCTTGCTGGTTGTGTCCACCTAGACGTTTCTTAGCTGCCACCCATTTAGCACATCTAATATGAAATCTGTCCTTTTCCCTTTTCAATTCTGTGTGTTCTGTCACATGGAAGGGCACCACCATACCACAGCTACTAAACCAGAAAAATGCCATCACTCTCAGTGCCCCAGCCTTGTTCAAACATACCTCACCTGTCACTTCAACTATGACAGCAGTTCTTAAGCACAAATGAGTTTATCCCTCAGAAAACCTTGGCCCGTTTTCCCAGACATTGTTGAAATGTGAGGCCACAAATGCTGCTATATCTTTCAAAATGCACAAAATATTCCACCTCTCACATCTGCATGCATGTGTGGATGCACACACACACACAAACGCGCGCACGCAGACACACACACACACACACACACACACACACACACACACACACACACACACATGAATTACCTAGTCCGAAAGACAATAGTATTAAGGTTGAGGAACTTTAGTATTAGAACTCACTGACTTCCTTTGTGTGAGCAAAAACCCCTGCGGTATCATCCACATTAGGTCATTGTGCCTTTTTGTATACAGCTTAACATATTTATATTTTACTTCTGATTTTTGTATCCTACCACATCACAAACTACAGAGAACTGAACTATTTCTGTTTTGTTCACATGTAAAATTTTAGTGCTCAAACAAGAATTGGTACAGAGAAGATTAAACAACAACTTTCTTTAATTACACCTAATCTATAATTTAAGACAGCAATTATCAATCAAGAGTGATGTTACTGGGCTGGGGATATGGCTCAGTGGTTCTGGCGCCTGTCTTTCAAACGAAAGGACCCAGGTTCGATCCCTGGTAACCACATAACAATACTGGGCATGGAGACTCACCCCAGCAGCAACCAGTACCACATACCACAGTGCCAGGCATTGTGGCTCATGCCTGTAATCCCAGCACTCGGGAGGCAGAAGCAGGAGGATTGCTGTGATGTGAGTTGGAGGCTGAGCTCAGGGCCAGCCTGAACCACAAAGTGAGACCCTGTCTCAAAAAACCTTAAAAAAAGAGTGATGCTACTACTCAGGGAACACTGGCTAATGCCTCTAGACATGGTTAAAATTTTCTAAAGCCTGTAGTTCTGTGTTGTTAAAATGCACAAAACTTCCCACCTCTTACACACATACAAGAAATATCAGATCCAAAACAACATTGGCAAAATGAAAACACTTTCCTCTTAGAAGATTTCTTTGATTCCTGTGGTTTAAAATATGACCTTTCAATATATGATAATATAAACTTCCCACCTCTTACATACATACAAGAAATATCAGATCCAAAACAACATTGGCAAAATGAAAACACTTCCCTCTTAGAAGATTTCTTTGATTCCTGTGGTTTAAAATATGATCTTTCAATATATGATAATATAGGGCATTATGTTTTCATATAAATTTGCATATAAGTACTCAACACTAATTTCTGATTTTTCTACTATATCACACTAGAGCTTAAAGAGATGCATCAACCTTGTTTAGAATTTTAGTGCCTAAAACTGGTACAGAAAAGATTCAATAGGTCCTCAGTCACTGCAGCATTATCCTGTATCAACTCTTAATATGTCCTTAGAAAAGAATGAAGCCTTCTAGCTATTTCAGTGTTTTTTAGAAAGTGAATTGTGGAAGAGTCTTGTTTCTTTGAGATATGGTGCCTTTTTTGGAACCTGGTATAGAAGTCATGGCTATAATATTAAGTATGCTGGAGAAAGTTTTTCCTATCTCTTATCCATCATCTTTGACTCTTTTTCTGAAAACTTTACACTTACCTGTCTCTTGCCTTGAGTGTGTTCTCCTTCCAAAAGCCCAGGACCCTGCCAAAAGTAGGATAATTTCCAGAAAATTACATTTATGTCCACCTAAAGTGTCCTTGAAACCACTCCTGAGATGAAGGCTGAAGCTCCCTATGTTGAGTCCAGGTTGCCACATTGTCCCTGCACTAGCTATCAGTCCATCACTCACGAACAACTTGTTGAAGTCTGAGAAATTTCCCAAACACTCATAGATCTTTTCTCCAATCTTCTGCTGGCCTTTTTCTGGGGACAGCCTCATGTCTACATCTGCTAATAATGAAAAAGTGAAGAAGTATAAGCAGAAGCAGCAGAAGTAGGAGTGATGGAGGAAGTAGAGGAAGCAAGAGAAAAGGAAACTTCCAGAAAACTCCCTGGGAATCCTTTCCACCTTTCAATAACAAGTGGAAATTACTCCTCACAGGAAGCTAACACTGGGATAGCACACATTGTTCCTAGTTCTATATCTCATAACCCAAGCACAGTCTGGTCCTGATTTGATTACCTGGCTTAGGATTAGGTGCCCCTGGGCCTTCAAAAGGAGGGTCCCAGGATGTGCAAGTAGATGAGTTGGAAATATCCCTCATGGGAGCAGAGAGAATAAATATAAACCTCCTTTCAAATAGCAGTCGTACAAATACTGAGGAAAACTGTAGTGATACTAAGCTTTGCTGGATTTCATATTTCTTATCTAACAGTGACAGCTTCAAAATGACTTTTTATATTTATTTCCCAAATCTATTATACAAGTAAAAATAAAATGATATTTGGCTGATATAACTGATTTCTGACTCATATATTCATCCCTAGGACAATTATTCTTCTCTCACTTCATCTTGAAATAAAGGTACACTATGACAGTCTGTACTGGTCAGGCAGAAATCTTACTAACCCTTAACCCTAACTCTGATTTTTAAATTCTTATCATATACTCAGTTTGTAACCTTGCTCAATACACAAAATCAGAGAACAATAACTCAAATAAAACATCTACAACATATTTTATGAAAAATATGAGTTTTAAATTATATTTTAGATGATAGAAAATAGTAAAAATAAAAGCTTGATAGCTTGTATTTTTATTTAAAGATTTGTCCTTCTTGGAAACAACCCAAGTGTCCATCAACTGGAGACTGGATAAAAAAGCTGCGGTTCTTCTACAGAATGGAGTACTACTCTGCCATAAAAAATGATAAGTTTGAATCATTTCTACTTAAATGCACATACCTTGAGGATATCCTCATAAGTGAAATAAATAGGGCACAGATAGGTACATATCGCATCTTTTCTCTGGTATGAGAAAATGAAGATGTAAATGAATCCTAGCATTGTATGTTATATATTGTGAAATAGAAAATGCTCAATGTAAAATAAGGTGAAAGGGGACAATGTTGAGATTGTAACAAAAAAGTAAGGAAAC
>PVIR01028710.1:0-21713 GCA_004026965.1 Petromus typicus | reverse complement strand
TAAGAATCTGAAAGTGTAAGTAGAGACCAAAATAAATAATAGACAATATGATATAAGAAAAAATAGTTCAAAAGGCCAGGGATTTAGCTCAAGAGGTACTTATACCTGCTTTGGACACACAAGGGGACAAATCTGATACCTAGCACTGCAAAAAAACATAAAAAAGAAAGAAAGAAAGAAAAACTTGTTGAAAGGGAGGGGAACAGGGAGGAAAATGAAAAAAAAATGAGGAAAGAAGGTAAAAATAGAAATGGAGATTTACAAATAGGAAGGGGAAAAGGGCTTGAAGGGAGGGGAGGGAAATGGGAAAAAAGAGGAATCAATATACATCATGTACAAGTACAAAATTCCCTATGATGAATGTGATCAATATAATTAAATTTTAATTAAATACAATTAATCAATATAATTAAAATTATAAAAAGTGGAAAGAAATATACCAGTAATAGCAGAAACAAAATGAGAATAATTAACTATATGATTAAACTGTACAGCTTTTCAAAAATCTTTAACATTTACTATAAGACCACTCAGAATGACCACTCAGAATCTGTTTTATTTGATGGAGACTTCTCCAGGGCAGACTTATCTAGAGCTATGGTACTATGCTCTGTATATGGGTCTATATCAAGCCTAACAATCTCCCTGTGTCTGTTCCCCTATATTATTCCTTACCTGAAGTGCCCTTTTCCCTTTTGTCCACCTTCAAAACTCTCTTGATCGTTCAGATACAACTGCTAGAAACTGGACAACTTAAGTACCAAAAAGAATAGCAGAGAACATAAAACAGAAGTACAAACTGTAAATATGTGTAAATGTAGCTTTAACTGTCTCATGTATTCATTCAGACCACCAAATATAGCACACTCTGCATCTTAATAAAACCAGACCAATAAATACACTGTTTGTAGAAATTCAAATACACATCACATATTTTAAAGCTAGGTTAAGAAATCGAGAAAGACAGAGAGAGAGAGAGAGAGAGAGGGAGAGAGATTGATTTATATGTGATATATATTTATATAAAACTTTACTTTAGCTTGCATCTTTCTCAAAACATGACCCACACAATCTTCACGCTCCTGGGAGTCAATAAAGTATGTCTAACGCTTTATCCTTAGGGATGCTCACCAAACCTCATCAGGACTTCAGCAGCAGCCTCCTAACTACCGACAGGCCCATATATACATATGTATGTATGTATGTATGTATGTATGTACATATATATGTATACATATATATATTTCTTATATATATATATAATTCTTTTAAAAAACAATAGGATGAAGAAATCCTGTGAATAATATGTAAGCCCAATACTACTTCTTCATATTTTAATTTATTTTCATTTTAAACATGAGAGAAAAGAGCTAGAACGTCTCTGAATTACCTGTTGTATAAGACTGCTGAGTGGCCAAATCTGTTGACATCATGGTGCAGATCAGGTCTGGGAAGCACTGACCAACGATCACAAGCTAAAAATAAGAAAAAGTCATTTCAGAATGGATGGCACTCACAATCAACAGGGGTTGACACAATCTTTGGGAAGGAGGCTTAAATACAGCCTCATGAAACATCTCTCAACTTTCTCCGTCACACGATTACTTCTGGGGTACAAAGTGGCAGCAACAAAGCAGTAGGACATGGAAGAAAGGCACATAACAGCAATGCTAATTAGCAATGCATCCAACACTCGTGACAGGCCTGTCACTCTATTACTGTATACTTTACCCACTAGAGAATTTTTTTAAACTTAAGCAAATTTTATATTCTACAAAGCATATATGAATAAAATGGACTTACAATTATTTTCCAGTCTTCTAGTCTGACTTGCCCAAACTTAAACAGCTACCATAGAAAAATATCAATGGAAAGTATAAAGTTTTTAAAGTAAAATTTAATTTTTAAAAAGTTCTTCCCAGGTGGCCCCAAGTCTACGGATTTTCCTTTGTCTTGACCCATCCCAGCAACGTGCCTTCTATACCTAATGTCAGCGGATGTTCCTTCACACTGAAGCTCACTGTCTCTCACTCTGGGACATGCACTGAACATGAATTCTTCTCCATACAGACCTTCATTGAACCCAGACAAAAACAGTCCTCACTGCCTTCTCTTAGCAGCCTTGATTCTCACTTTCTCATATGGGAAAAGAGACCACAACTCCCCAGCGTCCTGCATATCCACCCTGCTCCCTTCCCCAAAAGCACCCTTCCTCTCAACCTACCCAGAAAGATACCTACCCTGAGTGAACAATGTATACTCTCTCTTCTTTGGGCCTCCAACATTCATCTATGGCTTTCACTGCAGCATTTAAATATGTCTGAGACTATCTCATATCTCTCTTTCTCTTTTTTCTTTTTTCTTTTTTTGAGGCAGGATCTTGCTTTCTTTGTAGTGGCTGGCCCTGAGCTCAGCCTTGAACTCACAGCAATCCTCCTGCCTCTGCCTCTGAGTGCTGGGATTACAAGCATGAGCCACTTCGCCTGGCTCATCTCTCTTTCTTAATGCTTTTCCCAAATCCACCTCCATCCCAGGCACTAAGCCTTTACTTTAGCCTGCAAATTTTTCAAGACATACCCCACACAATCTTCAGGCTCTTGGTAGTCAGTAAAGCACGTCTAACTCTATCTTAGAGATGTTTACCATGCCTCATCAGGATTTCAGTAGCAGCCTCCTATCTACCAACAGGCCCTTTTCTAACCACTTGCCATAATGCCACTGAAGGGATTTTCCTCAGACAATGAGTATGGTTTCAATCAATCACTCACTCTGGAAAATGTTTCAAAATACCCACTCTTCAGCAAGTCAGAGTAGGCTTCTCAAGATCAAAACGGCCTTCCTTGACTGCTGTTTACTGCTCTAGTTTCTCTTGATGCCACTGCTACCTTGCGTGTTGCTATGATGTACACAAAATTAAGTATTCTATCATGTGCCATAGTCTGTCACCTGTGTCTCTACACATGGGCTTCCAGTGGCTTCTCAGACTTTACATACCTGACTTCACCTGGCTGATTTCCAGAATTCCTCAGGACCCTACTTAGATGGGTCCCCCTCAAGAAGGCCTCCTTATCTCCCTTCCCCCTATAACTTTAAAGTACTCAAGAGAGGGGCAAGGATTTTGCTCAGTGGTTCTGGCGCTCGCCTTGCAAGTGCAAGGGCCCAGGTTTGATCCCAAGTAACCACATACAACACTGCTAGGTATGGAGACTCATGCCTATCAGCTATCAGAACCACATACCACAGAGCTGGGCATGGTGGCTCACTCCTATAATCCCAGCACTCAGGAGGCAGATGCAGGAGGATTGCTGTGAGTTCGAGGCTGAGCATAGGGCCAGCCTGAACTACAATGGCAAGACCCTGTCTCAAAAAAAGTACTCAAGAGACTCTCATTCACATTATTCATTTCAGCAAAAACACCCTAATTCTATTCACCCTGTCCATTTCTCTGCCTCCTCTATCATTAGACTAAGGGCTACAACTTATTTGCCTATCCTCATTGTACAAGCTCAGTGGCCAGCACTTAAATGTGTGTTGCAAATTAACACCTGCCTTAGAATAGTCAAAACTGTAGAGATAAAAGAATGGTAACTGTAAAGGTTAGAGAGGAGTGGGAAATGGGACGTTATTGTTTTATGTATAGATAGCTTCAGTTTTACAGGATAAAGACAGTTAATGAATATGGATGGTAGTGCCAGATGTAAATATTATCAATGAATTTAATTTCATTGAGCTATATACTTTAAAATATTAAAATTGTAAGTTTTATGTGTATTTACAATAAAAACATATTTTTAATGAACACCTGATATTTATACAAGAACATTTCTTACACAGTATTTGTTTTGCATAAGCAAAGACTGCCCTCTTCTGGTCAACTATATTATCCAAGCAAGACATTGTGTGAATCTGGGTTTAAACCAACTTCAACCCTACCTACCCTGTAAGGCATTTGCAAAAATGGAGAAATCACTTATCTCAATTCGGCCTCAAAAAACACTAAATCGAAGCAATTAGTAATAATGACTTCAAAAAGAACCTAATGTAAAAGTTATACTTTTAATAAGCATGTAACATTAGTCAAGTAAATATAGAACTACCACTTAGAGCTCTCTTGAATGGTAAGATCATTTTGAACTGGTGATATTTTCAGCTATTTTTTAAAGCTGCTCTCAACAAAAACTTTCCACTGGCTCTGGGAAACTTACCAATGTCGTAAGCCATGAAATCTGAAGAGAAACATTTGGCACCATGGCTCATGGATGTGTCATTGTGTGTATTTCCTCCAAACACCAGCATGGCTCCACTCACTATCACAGCTGTGTGCAAGTAACGGAAAAATCGGCTGTCCTTAAGAATGATCCTTTTGAGTTTATTTAAAAATAATAAACACAAGGTTAGTTTTTAAAGAATATTTATCTGCTAATGCAAACATAACCATTTTATTAACTTCAGACCAAACTGTGCAAATACTTCTAAATCTTCCCTATATATGTAATGTTCTCAACAAATATACAAGAAAATCTATAAAAATTTTGGCAAAATATAGTAAGAACTTTAAAATGTTCATACTCTGGGCAGAAATCATGTGAAAGATGTCTCTGTATAATGATTTAATAATAAGATAAAAGCTAAAAATAAAATCTCCAACTACACCATCTTAAAATCCCCACACAATAAAATAATACCCAGTAAAAATGATTTTTATGATACCACGTGAAATCATGTCCATGACATGGTCCAAAATATATAAGTAAACATATTATTTCATAACTCAAATCTGCTTCACATTTGTAAAACTCAGCACAGTTTTCCCAGTCATATCTACAGTTCACAGTGAAGACAGCTCTATCAATTCAACATAAGAACACCCAGCTTAATGGTTTTATGGGATGATACCACTTACTGACCCTACAGATTATAGTTTGATATCAAGGCAAGGTGAAATACTGGATATCTCTTGACTAGAGCATGTGCAAGTCCCTGGGTTTGATCTCCAGCACCACCACCAAATAAACCAAAAAAGCAAACAAGCAAAAAGTTTTAATCAACTACAAAAGTATGTACAAGTTCAGCTATATACTTTATTCTTTAGGATTTGAAAGAGATAAAAATCTCATAGTAGTGTTTAGTATATGAAAATTGAAAATCACCTCAAAATTGCCAAGCATTTTCTATCATACTACTATCAAATGTAAAATATGAATACCAGCTACTTTCTTATCCTGTGCTTATTTCCTGATTTCTCTATGTACAATGCCAAGGGATAATCTTAGGATTGTCTAATAGGTCCAGAAACAAAAATACAGCACATTTTCCCACTAACTACCTTCTAGAACTCACATCTTAAAGTGAAAAGGGAAAAACCACCCACCACATCTGGGTATCCACGTCGTATCTGTAGAGGTCATCAGTGAGCCGGTATTTATTTGCACTGAAGGCCTTGTAGCCACCATGAACATACAAGGCCTTAGTCTTGTGATCATAAACACTGCTGTGGCCATACCCTCCTTGTACAAGGGCTCCCTCAGTGGGTAATATATTCCACGTGTTCTTATCTGGAAATAGAGAAACCAGTTAGAGGCAAACACTGCAACTTCTTCCTCTCTAATACTTAAAATCTAAGCAGCTTAGAGCAAGAGGAGGGATTTCAAGAGAGCTGATTATATATATGAATATGAAAGTGTTCATAATTATATATATAAATGTTTAATCTTCTTATCTTAAAAGAAACCCATCTAAAACTTGTATCAAAGCCAGGTGGCCAAACTCCAATGAGTTAAATATTCTATAAGCTACACAAGAAAGGAGGTCACTAAATTTAAGAGTCCCTACAAATCAACATTTAATTCTCTGACCGTTAAGTGATCAAAACACCTTCACAAGCCTTTCTCAAAACATCAATTACAGCTAACACTCCTAATGAACAATGACAAAGATAATAAAATTTAACCAAAAGAGGAAATACATACACACCAATGCACACACACACACTCCATACATACACACATACACGAAATCAAACTCTATTAAACTAACTCTAAAGACCTCTCCAATTTTTTTCAGAGTATCTGCTGTTTGGGTTTTAATTTATTTTAATATATATCCACAGCATTTACTGCCACCTTTGGCTCCTTACAAATTAACAGAAGTAAATATATGCAAATATACAATAGCAAAATATATGTTCCTATAGGGATGTCACTAATCTGAATTTCACTGGTAATACATTATTTTAAATGGGTTTCAAGAAAAAGTACTGGACCAAGTTAGGTTGGATCTTGTTAAACCATCCTAATAATGAGAATAGAGGTTTTAAGTTTCATATTCAAAACACATTCACTCGAAAAAAAAAATACCTACCTAAGTCATATTCCTGCACGCTGCTTATATAGCCATAGAGAGGGCAGTGACCAAAAATGACCAGCATGACCACTCGGCCAGTTTTCAGTGTAACAATGTGTGCTGAATGCCCAACCACTGCATACTGCTCCTTTGCCTTTGGGGTCAACAATGTCCATGACTCATTATGAATATGAAATACTCTCAACTCATTGGTCACATTCCCTGATGAATCAATTTTTCCTCCATACATGTAAATTTTATCCTAGGAAAAAAATGTAAACAGAATTTGATAAAAATATTGAAAATTTAAATCTGAGAATAGAAATGATCAGTTCAAATCTCAATATTATTAACTTTAAAAATATTAGTGAAATGTACCTTTCAGTAATTATTACGAAAAGGATAGAGAAAAGAACAAAAGAAAAGAAAAGAAATATTCTATTTCTCTAAAACTTTGCCACTTTTCTTGGACTTCCTCAAATGAGATCTTTTATAGAATAAAATGACGGGAAAATAAAGTTGCCCCATTTACCACATACCTACAAAAACAAGGAAATGAAAATGATTATTCAGTCACATTACAATGTGGTTATTCTTGTCTATAGTTTGCTAATGGGCATAAAAGCCAATCTATATTCACTAATCTACATTTTTAACCATTGCACCATAATTGAGAGTTAAACTCTGACTTCAGTTTCCATTTGGAACTTCACCAGTTACTTAACTCACACGCCACAATTTTTTCCAATTAGAAACCAATATTAACTAGCTCTTCAACTACACAATACATAATGAAACTAAGGAGGAGCTGAGTTTATTGCTTAATATAATGTTTATATAATATCTTACCTGATATAATGCTAAAGAATGACCATATCTCACAACAACATTGTTCACAGAACGGTTCAGTGGAAGCCATTCCTTAGAAACAAGGTCATACCTATAAAACAAGCAGACCATATTTTTACCCGAATGACAAATCAGACCACCTGTACTCTTTTATTTATAATATAAATCAGTTTGGAAATTCTCACTAAATCTATCATAGATATTAGGAGGTACCTGTCACACTAGTAAACACATCTGAAACCTGAGCCCACTGAGCATATAAGAACTCAGGAAGGGAGCTAAACTACACAACCCTGAGTTTTTTTAAAAAATGAAGTTTCTAACACCTCCCACACACCTCTTACACACATTGTCTAAATCACTTGAACTTTGCATTATGCAGTACTAACAGGACTTAATTCACTTACAGTTACCTCAATTTTCCTCATTCCATACGAGAAGCTAAAGATAGTGCTGAAAAGGGGATAGTTAGTAAATAAAAATTACTAAACTTGTCTTTTATCTAGCTTGTTATTGCTATTGTTAAAGGTTTGCTTGCTTCATTCATTCATTCATTTTTTTCAGACAAGATCTTGCTCTATAGTTCAGGCTGACCTTAAACTCACAACATAGCTCAAGTTGGCCTCGAATTTGGATTGATCCTCCAGCCTCAGATTCCCAAATGCTTGCATTACAAGCACCCAGCACCACACCCAGCATATTTATTGGCTTTTAAGAAAGCCAGAATACCTTTACAGCATTTCAATTATACTCTGACTGTACTATACTTAAAGATGTCTGAAATCCAAAATTGTCAAAAAGAAAATAATTTATGCTTTTGCCATGCAGTTCATATTTATTTATGTATTAATGAATAATTATACTCATTATCTTAAAATATTTGCTTTCTTCTGTTTTTGAGGAAAATATCACTTTATTCCTATTAGGAAAATCATACATGTCCATTACAAAGAATACAAACAATGCAAAAAAAGAGCTAAGTTTAAAAATGGCCTTACATTCCATCATGTAGAAATAAATATTAATAGAGGAGTAAGCATCATTTCAGATATCTTTCCATGCATACACACAATCAGAAGAGACTAACAAAATATACAAACGAATAATAACTTAGATATTATATTTAATTTTTTATAGAAGAGAAACCAATGCTATTCTTTAAGTAAATATTTCTTTCCAATAAGTTTATCTGGATAATCCAAGTTTTTTAAAAATTATGAAATTATTACATGTCAACAAGAAAGTGTGGGAAAAGCTTTACCTCAACATACTAGACAACAAAGGCAATGAATAAATGCCTATCTGTTAAAAATAGATTAATAGTTATTGTATATTCATGTAATTAATTATACAGAATAAAATTAAATATATTCAAGCCACAGGATCAACATAAATCTCAAAACAATGCTGAGTTTAAAAAGCAAACTACAGAATATTGCTTTTATTAAGACTAAAACCAGAAAATTTATTAACTCGACACATTTTTACATAGCTTAAAAGTGTAAAGAAATGCACATAAATGAAAATCTGGATATTGATTATCTCTGGATTTTGAAAAGCATACACAGGACAACTGTATTAGCAATGTTTTATTTCCTAACTTAAGTGAAGAATGCCTTGATATCCATTATTTTCTCTAAACTTTTCCTTCTGTCTGATTTGAAACAAATAAAACACTAGCATCCATTAAATGTGAATATTACATAGAGGTTTTAGAGTAGTTTTGGAATATTCCACCTTTAAAAAGTATATAAATAATTACTTAGACTGTAATTTTAATTTAATAAGCAGTTATTTAGTAACTAGTTTTGCTAAATACTTTATTGTATAGATTAAAATTGTTAAGTTTTTAAATTATACACAATTTTGGACAGAATGTACTAACTTCCTTTGACAGTTGAAGTTTAGTATTCATATTTCTAATCTTATTTTCCACCAATTGTTGTTTAATTTGCATACTGTCCCCATTTGTAACACTCACATTCTATTTTGTAATTCCACTATTCCATAGTACTGAATCTGTATTCAAGCTGAGGCAATCTGTTTTCCTTCCTCTTTTCCTCTTTTCTCTGACTCTTCTACCTCTTATTATGTTTTAAAGACAATATTTTATGTATTTTAAAGTAGAAATAACTTAAATCCATCCCCCAAAAATGATTTTACAAAATGCATTCAATATCACTGTAACAATTTGGTAGAATTCTGGCCATGAATGGTAAGTCCTAAGGACTTTCAAAGCTTCCAACCACACAGACACTTTATGTATCTGCCATTTTGAAAAAAAAAGGAAAAGACCCAGAAAGCACAAGGACAAGTCTCCAGATGGTCCAATCCACATCTCTTTAAGTGGTTCTCAATCTGTATCCTAACACACTTTGCTCCTCCTCAGTTAGCTAGTCAGTCTAAGTGCTTGTTGGACATACTTAGGGGCTGGCAAGTTCCCATAACTGAGCTAAGATGAACTCCCAAAGATATTTAAACAACCGAGATCAAAGTTTTCAGACCACAGAGAAGCAAATATAAGACAAAAACAATAGTGATGAAATATAAGAAATTTCAAGCCGCAAATAAATCTACCTCCTCTGAGAAACAGCATATTAAACAACTACTTCTAGGCCTGGGGATTTCGCTCAGTAGTTCTGGTGCCTGTGTTGCAAGCGCAAGGGCCCCGACTTCCATCCTGGTAACCACATACAACAAGGCCAGGTGTGGTGACTCACACCCACCAGCAATCAGTACCACATACCATGGTGCTGGGTGTGATGGCTCATGCCTATAATCCCAGCACTAGGGAGGCAGAAGCAGGAGGATTACTGTGAGTTCAAGGCTCGTCTGGGCTACATAGTGAGCTCAGGGCCAGCCTGAAGTACAAAAAGAGACCTGGTCTCAAGGAAAAAAAAAAACTTCTACACCTGGACAAGCAGATAAGCATTAAGAAATAGGTGTCTTCCACTATAGCTATGTCTCACAACTCCTGGGTGATGGTTAGCAACTCAGTGACTCCCATGCCAAGGGCACATGCTCCGCTACCACATAGCTACTATAAACACCAGGGCAAAGCTCTGCAGAGATGGAGCCATAACTCCACCCAGTGGGACATACAGAAGTCCTGAGGCTTCCCGAACATCAATGAGCTTATCCTGAAAATTCTCTAACTTGATCAAATGAGGTACTCTCATTATAAAACTATTACAGTCCATGTGTTGTATTGCCTGGGTTCTTCGCTTCAGACATCAGTTATATTCATACTGGATCACCTCCTTTCATGTGTTTTTGTCTTTTATTTTTTCCAAATCTTTTCATCTGTATTCACTGAAATTCTCATTTCAGTTATTTAATTTCAATCTAGTCTTCGCTGAATCTATTTATTTCTATTTTTGAAGTCTCTATTCTCCCATTTCATCTCACAGTTATTATCTTCTTGTCTTTCAGCTTGTTTTTCTGAATTCAAATTCTCATTAAGTTGATCTATAGCAGAAAGCAGCTAGAAGGAATCTCCTTGAAGTTACCTTCCTGTCAGATTTTACACACTACATTCTTTCTTCCTCTTTTATTTTTTCATCATAGAATATTTGCATTAACTAAAACACCACCCCTTTCACTGTGTCAGACATAGTGCTCCACACATTTTATTTACAAAGTGCTGGTGACTTTTTAATTCTATTTCTGACACAAGTTTATCAGATTGTCATTGAGCTTTTAGCTTGTGGGCTGGTCCTTTTTGTTCTTTCCACTCCTCTGAAGTTTGAGGAGATGTTGGGAGTTTAAATGAAGAAATATATACTCTGTTAAAATAAAAAATACACAGCCTCTCCTCTACTCTGAGAGTTTGTTTATACACTGGCAGACCGTTCTGCAGCAGAACAGAGTGTAGGGTGAGACAGGTGCCTTGAATCTGGAGCAGTCAGTCCCTCAGTCAGTTTTATTTTCTCACTTTTCACTTGATCTTCCTTCACATTCATTTCTCCTACTCTTCACTGGTAAGAAAACAGTGGCGCCCACTCAGTTTGCTTTTTCTGGATTTGGAGCTATTGAAGAGAATTCTCAGAATCATCCCAGCATGGCTTCTGCGGAAGACACAAGGCCTTGCCCTGGATTCTCCAGTGAGTCTGATTTCAAATTCTACGAATTAGCTAGTACTTCTTTCCTTATTGGGTTACCTGTTTCTCAATTTTTTACATTTTTGTAAACTTTTGTTTTTTTAACTTCTTGAGCAAAAACTCAAAGGAAGGAAATTTGGTAATGATGCTTCAACTGGCAAGCTTAACCTAGTAGGTCAAGGTCATTTATTTTGCAAGACAACTACTCAGTAATTAAACAAGAACTGCTTTTAAGACAACATAAAAAATTGGGTTAATAGGCTATGGGAGAAATAGAAAATAAGAGCCACTCCGGACATATGTCTCTATGACAGTGTAAGACTATACATTTGTAATTCTAAAATATTGCTTTTAAAGGAATCATTATATTTACTTTTGATGGAAGTTAATAAGTCATCATTTGAAACTATACTAATAAATACATGAAATTTAAAATCATGTTTAAATAAAGTACAAGTAGAAAAAAGGTGAAATCAAAAATATAAAACTGGATATAGTGGCACATGCCTATAAGCCCAGATCTCTGGGAAGCTGAGGCAAGAGGATGACAAGTTTGACTTCAGCTTGGGAAATTTAGTGAAATTCTGTTTCAAAACAACAAATGAATGGGGATATGGCTCGGTGCAAAGGCCTTGAGTTCAATTCTCAGTACCAGAAACAGAAAAAAAGGCTTATGAGGTAACAGCAGTCAAAGACAACAAAATATTACACTGATATATACAGAAATAAATATTTATGAAGAAAATAAACAATCCACTTACTCTCCTCTGTACCTGATACACACTTGTTTGAGTACCTTCTATGAGTTAACCCTGAGTTGAGTGAGTAAACAAGGTTCTTAACTTTTAAAAAACTTACAGTGCAAAGTGCAGAAAATGAGCACACATGGACAGAAATGTAATTAAAAGTTACCAATACTGCTATAAAGAAAAAAGAAAAACCAGAAGAACTTGTCTGAACTGGATGGTCAGGGAAGAGTTCTCTGGGACAATTAAACTAAGATCTAAAGGATGAGATGAAATCAGCCCTAAAATAGAGCAAAAAAAGTTTCAACAGAGGGAACAGTAAGTGCAAAGCCGTTCATCTGAGTTTGAGGTAAAGAAAGAGGTGGGGGGGGCAGTACAGAGAATGAAGGTTAGAGTGGAACTAACGTAACCCAGGAAGCTAAGCAGTGGTCAGTACGAAGGACCACTATGTCTACTGGGAAGACAGCAATAGGTTTTCAAAAAGTAGTAAATTAGGTGATTCATACTTTTAAAATATCACTCTAATTGCTATTTAGAAAATGGATTAAGAGGAAGAAATGCTAAAACTAGGTAGAAGATAATGGCAGTCTGAGCATAAAAAAAACAATAAATCCATCATACACTTGGTGACAGTTGATGAGGCTAACTATGAGTAGAGTACAAGAAGAATGTGCCAAAATGACTCCCAGAGTTTTTGCTTCAAGAGAGGAAAAGGATGCCAGGTACAAGGGTAAAATCACATAGAGGGTAACCACATTGCTCTAATAATATTTAGTATAACAATAAAAAGGACACTTTTTCTCTAATCCTTAAAAAAAAGAAAGGGCACTTTCTCAAATTTTGTTTAACTTTTTTTTTTTTCTCACAATAGCCAATACCTCAATTTTTTGCTTGAAATTGCTTCACACCAATACTAGAAGTGGTGTGAAGTAGTTGGATTTGGGGTGGGTTTTAGGGGCAGGACTAATAAGATTTGCTGGCATCCTGTGGCAGGGAGACACTTGGATGGTCCCCATGATCTCTGATTGTTGGCATTCATACCCACGTGTGAGCAGAATCAATGGCATGTTTCTCCCCTGCAGATTATAGCAAAGATAATGGGATGTCATTTCTCTGAACGATCTGGCTTGCATATTCAGTCAAGTCTCTTCGTGTGGCCCAGAAAGTAAGCAATTGTATCAATGACAAGGAACTTAGCAGATCCTCTGGGAGTTGAAAGCAACCTCTGTGAGTAGAGTGTGCACAGCCAGTAGGTAGCTGGGACCCTTACTCCTAAGATCTCAGGAAACTGATACTGCCAGCAATTTGAGCATGGAAGTGAATTCTCCCTCAGTTGAGCTTCTAGATGAGAACATAGGCAATCCAGCACCTGCGTGCTCAGAGCCCAGATTTCTGACCAACAGAAACTGTCAGATAATCAATGCAAGTTACTTTAAGCTGCCAAGTGTATGATAATCTGTTATTCAACAAGAGGTAAGTAATACATGTACAACAATATGGAGAGTGAAAAACCAAGGAGTCCAAATGATGCTAAGCCTTCTGGCTGAAGTAAATAGAAAAAATAAAGTTGTGGTGAACTGAGAAGGGAACATCTGGAAGAAGAGCAGGCTTAGAACTAAGCTCAGTTTCAAATATGTTGAGTTTATAATTTCTATCGGACTGACAAAAAATTGAGGTATTAAGAGGTACAGACATAGGTTCAAGTGAAAAGTCTAAGCTACAGATGTAAATTTGGGAGTCACCACCACAAAGGCCAAGTTACTACATGAGATCACAAAGAGACCGAAAACTCAGCCAGAGGCAGACCCAGAGCTGAGTCCAGGACACACCATCATTCAGAAATCAGTCAGTCACAGGGGAAGCAGGTGAAGAGTCAGAGACAGAATAAACATATGAAAACATATCAAGAGAATATGGCATCCCAGAAGCCAACTAAGGAAGTAATTTTAAAAGGAATAAAGAACTGACTGTCAAATGTCTATACAAATGAGGATGAAGTATAGAAACTAAAGAATTCCACTCCTCAATGGCACTGACCACATTCAGGTGCTAAGCACTGCATGCGGCAAAGCCCATGACAGTGTACACAGAAACTTTCACTCAACAGCAGTGATGTGCAGAAACAGAAGATGCGATACATGAGCACAGATATAGGTAAAAGGTTAATGTGTTGGTGGGAGTTTGTGGAAGTTCCTTTCTGATGAATTTTATTTTTTAAAATACAAATAGGAAAAAAATGAAAATAGGAGAAAAGGTAATGGAGATTTGTAAAATTTAAAAAAAGGAAAGACAGCTAAACAGAACAGGAGAGGAAGTGAGACAGAACTGATGTGAGGCAAAGAACACAGGTCCCCTGCAAGCAGAGCTGGGGTGGGTGGGTAGGTGTGTGTGTGTGCTCACGTGCATTAAGCAAGTGCTCTTCCATTAAATTACCCCCAGCCCTTTTCATAGTTTGAAACAAAGTCGTGCTAAATTGAATTGTGCAGGAAGGCCTGAAACTTGTAATCCTCCTGCATCATCCATCCAAGTAGCTAGGACTGTAGGTATGTACCACCATGCCTGACCAGAGATGGGTGCTTGGAAAAGTAATTAACTCAGAGAATACTCTCTAGGAAAACATGCCAAAAAGTGAGATAAGTAACATATAGGAAGAAAACCAAACAAATAGGAGGACACAGCTGAGATCTAGCTCTGGCCAGATCCCAAGGGGAGGCTGGGAACGAGAACAAGACCATGGCTTTCCCATGGGAAAGTCCAGTCAGGCTCTTCTACTTCCACGTTAGTTACTGGCTACAGGCTGTAGTGAACAAACATCCCTGTTTGCTCAGGACTGAGAAGCTGCCTGGCCGGCAAGACTTTTCAGTACTATGCCCAAGAGAGTCCTAGACAACCTAGAAAGGTTCATTGCTCTTAGGGGCTGGCCATGTATAAGGGCATGGTCTGCTATGTGTTCTAGGTGAGATGGTTCCAAGTTGCTATGAGATTTCTTCAAAGGAGACAGCTATGAACTGACAATAACCAACTCTGACAGCAGCTGGTGACTGCATGCACCAGCCAGGTAAAAGTAAAAGGCTCTAGACAATGTATCAACAGCACCTATTACAAAAGGGGTTGGCTGGAATGGGGCTGAGAGACAATAGAGGGGCTGCAGTTAGTGATAACGACAGTATGGAGGTTCCCAAAGGAGTGGTGTGGCTGAGACAGAGTGGTGGGCTGGAGAGACAAGATTAGTCTCTGAAGAACTATGGGGCTTTCTCTGGCTGCTCAGCAAAGACAAAACAGAGATGGACAGCTACCTGTGTGACCAAGAGGAGTTCAGGATCAAACCAATCTACTCTTATGTGTATAGGGGGTGGAGGGGCACATGAGAAGGGACGGGAATAGGAAAAAATAAGAATCAAGATATAGCATGTATAGTACAAATTCTCAATGACGAATATGATCATAATGTATACTTAAACCAATAAACTCAATTTAAAGTGTATATATATATATATATTAAAAAATATATATATATATATGTGTATATATATATATATATATATATATTTTTTTTTTTTTTTACTACAAGACCACCAGGTTTGTGCCATCCCAGTGTTGTGCACAACTTTACTGAAGCAAACCATGAATTTGCTTTGAATCTGTGTACAAACAAGTGAAATAAGAGGGTATTTTAATTTATGTTAAGACCCTATATGGTGCACACCTTCAATTCCAGCACTTGGGAAATTGAGGCAGGAGAATTTCAAGGCCACCCTAGGCTACATATTTCTAGGTCAGCCTGGGGACCATATAGCAAGATCTTGTCTCAAAAATAAACAAACATCATATGGAAGAAACACCTATGTTCTAGGCAAAGCAAATAGCGGCATCCATGGTATAGAGAAAGAGGAAGATCTAGCTGAGAAATAATCTGACCTGACTATAATAAGGGTCTCATCAGAATTTAAGGGCTTTGACTAACACAGCAGCACTGAGACAGAGCATGGGCCATTTTATCTGAGAGACATTTTGAAAATACAACAATCAGTCTCACTAACTTATTGACTAAAGGAAAAACAAGGGAGAAGGGAACTGAAAGAGGACTTCAAGATCTCAGCTTGACTGAGCAGTTAGGGAAAAGGTGACGAATTATTATTAGGGGTAAGAGCAAGAAAACATGTAAGATGAAACAGAATATCCAGTTTGGAGATCTAGCACTATTGGTATTGAAAGTGACTGTCCTTCACAGATAGCTTGTTTTCTATTAAAATGCATGCATTTTTAAGAGGAGATGTATGGATCTGCCAAGGATGGTATATATAAAAAATTATGAACTATTCTTTCAAATCCTTCTTAAATGGAGATATTAAATAAATGTAGTACAAGTTCCATCTAACTTTAAGACTTTTTTGGGTTATATTTTGGTACAAGATTCCTAAAATTAGTCCAAAAAGGAACTTGAAGTATTAAGAAACTCATTCTTTATCCAATAACATTTTACAGATGAGAGATAATTTCAGAGCCAGATGTGGTCAAACACACCTATAATCCCAGCACTCAGGAGGCAGAGGCAGGAGGATCACTGTGAGTTCAAGGCTGGCCAGGGCCACATAGTGAGTTCAGAGCTGCCTGAACTACAAAGTGAGACAAAACACAACAAAACAAAGAAACAATGTCAGAGACTGAAACATCCCAAGGGAGGTGGGCTAAAACTCTCATCAGAGTTAGAAGCTCATTGCATTTAAAATACTCATGAGAAGGAAAATTCCTTGATTTACCAGCATTTTTGCTCTTTTCACTTTCTGTCCTCTCTCGAGGTTCTAAGATTCCTCTGTTATCATTTGATTTTTTTTAAATATTTCCATTATTGTTTTAGAAGAAGTCTAATGACAACAAATTATCTTAGTTTTTCCTACTGGTTAGTATCTTGATTTTCCCTTCTTTCATAAAAGATATTTTTGCTGAACTTATAATTTGAGGTTGATCTGAACAATACTCTGTTTTCAGTGCTTGCAGAATGTAGTGCTACGTTCTTCTGGGACTCACGGCTTTGAATGAGAAATCTGTTGTCATCTGAATTACTTTTATTCCTGTCAATAACAAGTTAGTTTTCTCTCACAGACTCTGAAATATTTTTCTTCACTTTAACTTTTTGGAAGTTTGATTCTGGTGTGTCTTGTTATCTGTTTCTTTGGATTTATACAATTTGGAATTCTCCTTGTGCTTTTCCAGGGACAGCTAGGTGACATCTGTTCTCCTAAATTCTCAGCTCTCAAGAACCCTTCTGTTGTGGTGCTGTAGTGTTCTCGTCAATGGCAGCTTGCTTGTTGAGGACTCCTGGCTCTGTTCACCATTTAATTAATTTCATTGGTACAATTTAGATATACATAACGAACACTTTGCCCATAGGGAATCTGTATGGGTACATGGTATATCTTGATCCCTGTTTTTCTCCCGACGCATTATCTTCCTCTTATTTATAAAACCTTTCTTTCCATTTTTTCCATCCTTTTCTCATTTTTTTCTTTTCCCTTCCTTCTTTTCCTGTTCCTCCCTCTCCATTCCCCCATTCCATCTGAACAATTTCTTCCTACTTCACATTATCGATTATGGGTTATTTACCCTTACACTTTCTCAAACCAGTGAGACAATGTGATACTTATACCTGTGCCCGATTCGTTACACTTAAGATATAACTTCGAAGTACTTCAATTTACTTATACAGGTGTTAAGTTTATCCTTCTTTCTGGTTGAGTAGTACTCTACTGGATAGAAAAACCACATCTTTTTTACCCATTCATCAGTTGATAGGCATTTGGGTTATTTCTAAGATTCAGATATTACAAACTATGATGCTATCTATAAATATGGTGTGAATACATCACTAAATGCAATTAATCTTTTGGGAACGATACCAAATAGAAGAATAGCTGGGTCAAATCGAACATCTAATGCTAGTTTTCTCAGGAATCTCCACAGTCATTTGCACAAAGTTGCACCAGTCTGCACTCCCACTTACAGCAGACAAGAGTGCCTTTTCCCCCAAAGCCCCACCAGCATTTGTTGATTTCTTGAGATTAGCCATTCTTTCTGGGGTGAGAGGGAATCTCAGCATTGTTTTAATTTGCATCTCTCAAAGGACCAGTGATGTTGAACATTTTTTCACATATATATTTGCAGCTTGTACTTCTTCACCTGAGAAGTGCCTACTGATTTCATTTTTAGATTGAGTCTATAAATTTAGGGGTCTGGTTTTTCAGTTCTTTGTATGTTCTAGCTATTAGTCCTTTGTCTGAGGCACAACTGGCTACAGTATTTTCCTTCTCTGTACATTGTCTCTGTGCTCTGTTGGTGATTTCTTTTGTGGTGAAAAAGTTTATTTAATAGATGAGATCCCTGTTGTTGACTGTTCGTAGTATTTCCCTTGCAGTCTGGGTTTTGTTCATGAAGTCTTGGCATGTACCTGCATCCTCAAGCATTCTAGTATTCTCTCTTTCAGCAGGTTTAGTGTTTCTAGTCTAATATTTAGATCTTTGATCTGTTCTGATTTTAGCTTAGTGCATAGCGAGAGACATGGGTCTCGTCTTAGTCTTTGGTATAGACAGAGGCAGTTTTTCTATCACCACTTATTATAGAAGTGATCTCTCTTCCAGTGAACATGTTTGACCTCTTTGCCAAAGATGAGATAGTAAAATGTACTGGGGATTGTTTCTGCATCTTTTACTATATTCCTTTGGTCCTCAGGTCCTTTTTTTTTTTTTTTTTTTTTTTTTTTTTTTTTTTTTTTTTTTTTTTTTTTTTTTTTTTTTTTTTTTTTTTTTTTTTTTTTTTTCCAGTCAGTACTATGCTATTTTTTTCTATTTTTTACTACAGTATCTCTGTAGTGTAATATTAAGGCAGGGATAGTGATGCCCCTGCTTTGCCTTTGTTGCCAGGATTATTTTTGCTATTCTAGTTTTGTTCTGGTTCCAAATAAATTTTGGGATTGTTTTCTCTAATTCTGTGAGATACGATGTTGGAATTTTAATCATGATTGTACAGAATCTGTTTAGCAGTTTTGAGAGTATGACAATTTTCACCATGTTAGTTCTTCATATGAAAAAGCAAGGTATAGCTTTTCATTTTTGTTATCCTCTTCAATCTCCTTTTTCAGAGTACTGTATTTTTCAATGTAGAGGTCCTTTATTTCCATTATTAGATTGATTCCTAGTATTCTGGTTTTTTGATGCCTACTGTGAAAGGTATTGTTTCACTAATTTCTTTCTCAGTAAGTTTGTTATTGGGATATAGGAGGGCTATTGATATTTGAGTGTTGGTTTTGTAGCCAGCTCTGCTACGGAATTTAGTTGGTTTTTTTTTTTTTTTTGAGACAGGGTCTGGCCCTGAGCTCAGCCTCCAACTCACATCACAGCAATCCTCCTGCCTCTGCCTCCCGAGTGCTGGGATTACAGGCGTGAGCCACCATGTCCGGCACTGTGGTCTATGGTACTAATTGCTGCTCGGGTGAGTCTCCACGCCCAGTATGGTATGTGGTTACCGGGGATTGAACTCGGGCTCTTGCACTTGCAAGACAGGCGCCGGAACCACTGAGTTATATCCCCGGCCCTGAATTTAGTTATTAAATCCAGAAGTTTTCTGGTGGAGTTGTGGAGTCTTCTATGTAAAGTGTCATCCCATCTGCAAATAATGACAATTTAATTTCTTCCCTTCCTGTCTTTATTCCTTTTATTTCTTTCTCTTGTCTAATTGCTCTTGCTAATGTTTCCAGAACTATGCTGAAGAGGACAGGGAATAGAGGACATCCTTGTCTTGTTGCAGATTTTAGAGTGAAAGATTTCAGGTTTTGTCCCTTTAGTATGACTATTGCTTTGTCAGACTGTTGCCTTTTATCAGACTGAGGTAACAACCATCTATTTCAATTTCTGGTATAATTTTACCATTGAGTAGGTTCTGAACCTTGTCAAGTGCTTTTTCTGCATTTATTGAGATGATCACGTGATTTCTGTCTTTGACTCTGTTAATGTGGTGCATCACATTTATCGATCTGCAGCTGTTGAACCATCTCTGCTTCCCAGTGATGAACTCAACTTGGTCAAAAAGTATAATCTTGGTGAGTTGCTATATTCTGTTTGCCAGTATCTTACTGAGGATGTTTGCATCTATGTTCATTAGGGAGATTGGCCTCTAGTTTTCTTTTGTGGTTGGGTGCTTCTCTGGTTTTGGTAATGGGATAATACTGTTCCCAATAATGATTTGGAGAATACTGCTTTGTTTCTATTTCTTGAAAGAGTTTGTAGATAACTGGTATTAAGACCTTCTTCAAATTTCTTGTAAAATTCAGCACCAAACTATCAAGACTTGATTTTTTCTTTTTGGTATTTTTTAAATTACTTTTTCAATTTAACTGATTGACATTGCTTTACTTAGAATTTTAACATCTCTTTATTTCAGCTTTAGTAATTCGTATGTATCAAGCAATCTGTCCTTTTCTTCTGCATTTTCCCCCTCATTAGAAAAAAGTTTCCAAAAAATGTATTAATGATCTTACGGATTTCCACAGGATCTGTTGTGATTTCTCGCTCTTCATTCCTAATTGCATGAATTTGAGTATTTTCATTCCTTTATTTCATCAAGTTGGCTAAGGGATTAATGATTTTATTTATTTTTTCAAAGAATCTACTCTTCAATTCACTGATTGTTTGTATTATTTTCTTAGTCTCAATTGGTTTAAATTTTTATCTGATTTTTGTAATTTCTTTCCTCATAGGCATTTTGGGTATGACTTGCTCTCCTTTTTCTAGAAGTTTGAGATTCAACATCAGCTTTCTTATAAGAGTTCACTGTTATAAATGTCCCTCTTAGGACTGCTTTCATTGTGTCTTATAAGTTGCAGTATGTTGTATCTGTATTATCACTTAATTATAGATACTGTTTAATTTCTCCTTTAATTTCACCTGTAACCCATTGGTTGTTCAGGAAGATGTTATTTAATTTCCATATATTTATGGAGTTTGGGTGGTTTCTTTTGTGGTTGATTTTCATTTTCATTGCACTGTGGTCAGATAATATGCATGGGATAATTTCAACTTCTTTGCATAAAATATAGGTGAGTATATGGTCTATACTGAAGCACAAAGTATAGGCAAGTATGTGGTCTATTTGCAGAACATCCGATGTTCAGATAAGAAGAATGTATTCTGATGTTTTGGGGTGGAACACTGTGGAGACATCCACTCTATTCCCTTCTCATGCTTACCTGAACTTTCTTTTACTTATTTATTTTATTTATTTATTTTTTTTGCTATCTATTGTACATATACTATTCAATCTGAATTCTACTCCCAGTGTTTCATCTTAATGTGGAACTTTTGGGCCAGGGATTTAGCTCGGTGGTTCTGGCATCTGTCTGGCAAGTGCAAGGTCCTGAGTTGAATCCCCAGTACCATGCACCACAATGCTGGGCGTGGTGGCTCACACCTGTAATCCTAGAACTTGGGAGGCAGAGGCAGAAGGATTGCTGTGAGTTCAAGGATAGCCTCGGTAACACAGTGAGTTTAGGGCCAGTCTGAACTATAAAATAAAACTCTGTCTCAAAAAAATAAACAAGAAACAATATGAAACTTTCATTTGGACAGAAACTTAAACTGGTTCATTTTGATAATAAATAAGTCACAGATTGCTCTAACCCTCTCAA
>PVIR01028709.1:0-21715 GCA_004026965.1 Petromus typicus | reverse complement strand
GGGGGGCCCAGACTCTGTACACAGCTGCAGTCCAAGGACAAGCACCCAGGAAATTGAAGGACCCAGAGAATCAAAGGAAGGAAAACTATTATCTTATGTGTCAAAGAGGAGACAGAGGCCCCTAAGATATTCAATATGTGCCTGTTTGATTTGGAAAGTTCTGTAAAGAGGACAGACTCTTTTCTACTTACTTTAATAGCTGATTATCTAGTCAAGTCTCCTCCATTCTGTTTCATTTCTTTTTCAAATTTCTAGAAATCAAGTATGAAAGTCGTTCCTCAAATTTTTAAGCATAGCCACTCATTTAGTAACAAAAGAACTCAGGCATCTGGGAAGTGAGAAGAGGGTTTTGCGGTAATAACCGTGGCTTTCTACGGGCGGAAGTAGGTCCATCTGAGGACTCTGGGGAGGAAGTGGCCCAGAAAGTGGAGGCTCTGTGGGAGCTGGACAGGAACCCAGTAGATATTCTGTGGTTCCAGGATCCCCAGAGAAAAGAGAATGAAAACCCTTACCAGGAAATCTTTCAGTGGTTGTGCCACAGTCTGGGAAGTACCGACTTTCAAGGAGTTTTCTGAGCCTGAGGGCTTCCTGTCTTATCCTGGGAAGATACAGTCCCCAAGCGTCAGATAGTGTCTGTCCTCATCCTCAATGGCAGGCTGAGGAAAGGCCCATTAAGGTCTCATAAAGAAAAAGGCAGTTTAAAGAACGGATGCGAGGGTTGTTCTGTGTGTCATAAACTACCAGACAGAGTCAATAAAATGATAAATATTTTTACATAAGACAGGCCTTTGGAACTACCAGGGGTATGTGATTTCTTTTTTCCTCTCCAGGAAAGTCCGAAATGTTATGTAACCATTTCTTCAAATTAGTAAACATGAATTTAGAAAAAAAGTCCCAAGGAGGAAAACTGTGTCTAAGTATTAGAGAGACTGTTTTTTTAAGTTAATTTCTAAAGATACATTTGTAAAAGTTTCCATAGATTATACAGTATAAGCTAGAACATGTTACATCGTAGGATACGACATTCATACAAGGAATAGGAAATGGGGGAGCAGTCCTGTTAGCCGAAAGGCCCTAAAAGATGGCAAATGATTTTCTCATTCTCAATCTAATTTATAAACTGTACAAAATTTAGGGTCAGAAGCTGTACATATCTCATGTCAGTGGTCTTCACAGACTTTTTGTACCCAAGGGAAGTGTTCAGCAATGTCACGATAAACAACAATAGCACTGTATTTTATATCTAGATTTCCAAGTCTTACCTTCCTAATTCTTACAAATTTTTGTAAAGAAGCCAAAAGGGAATAAATCGTTCATGCTCTAGATTAGTACTCTCTGAATTAAGCTTTTCTTTCTCTCCTTTCTTCGTTTCTTCCTCCCTTCCATTCTTCCTTCATTTTTCTTTAAATACTTATTTTCCCCTCAACTTGGCAGATGTTTGCTGACCAAAATGAAAACACAAAAAAATACAAAGCTATTACTACCAGCCAGAGCCTAAAGTATATTCTTCCAAAAACATTTTCATTTTAGCATTCAATCAAAAACTCAGAGGGAAATGCTGCCTTTATAGTCACGCTCTGTGGACCTGGACTGTGGGCAGCTGGTGCCAGCCTTTTGTCATCTGGAAGGTATTCTGGTCCTGCTTCACCCTAGAGCAGGGGAGAGAGAAGAACAGGGAAAGACAATGACCAAGAATGTGGGATAAGATGTTTGTATTCATAATATCATTCCCCAGTGTTGGCATAAATGGGGTCTTCAAGGAACACTAATCATCCTTTACCTGCCCAGTATTTTCTAAATTGCATTTAAGAACAAAGATATTGTGGGTCCTTGTGTCAAAGAAGTATTGAGTCCTGGACACATGCTTTGCTTCCTTCTTGGACTGTAATAATAGTAGTAATAATTGAGACAGCTATGGTGGTGTCCATCTATACTTGTAGCACTCTGGAAGGCTAGGTCAGAAGATCCTCAGTTGTAACACAGCCCTTGCAAGCTATTGACTTAGTGAGACCCTGTATCACAATAAAAATTTAATAAAGGGCTGAGGATATACCTCAGTGAAAAGGTCATAGGTTCAAGCCCCAGTGCAGCAAAAAATAAAAGTAATGTATTGACTATCTTTTCCATGCCACACAATGGACTTATTACATAGTGTGCCAAACACTTTCCAGATCAGAGAACCAAGAAAGCAGAGTGTGGAGCAACAGTGTGACCAAACCCGGCCGGTCTGGTGTCACGGCTCCAATACTTTCCCATGCTTCCTACCACTCTCTTCCAACAACTGTGTTGACACTGTTACTTAATACTATCTTTCAAGACATAAATTCCAAAAAAAGTATTAATACTCTTTGGTTGTTTAAAAGAGATGTGGCATTCTTAGAACATTCCCTATGGAAAGCGAGGTGAAGACTGAAAGGGCAGCTGGTACTGACCGAGGTCAGCCTCTTGGAGCAGAGTCACTTTCCTCAACTCAGAGGTGGAATATGAGGCCGCATCCGGTCTTGGTTTGTTCCGCTTCATCTTTTCATCATACTGTAGATAGACAGACTGTCATGGACTTAAACTAAGTGCAGGGGCCGGGGTTCGATCCTCAGGAACCTCATACCACAGTGCAGGGCGTGGTGGTTCACTCCCGTAATCCCAGCCCTCAGGAGGCAGAGGCAGGAGGACTGCTGTGAGTTCAAGGCTAAGCTCAGGGTCAGCCTGAACTACAAAAGCAAGACCCTGTCTAAAAAAAAAAAAAAAAATCAGGTAATTTTTGTCCTGTCTTTGGCCAAATGAAAACATATTTACAATTAAGAAAGCACTGGCCTCTGGTCAGAGCTCTCTTAGGGCTTTTTCTGTCCTACTATGACCCTTCCCATTACTGAGCTAAAGTCAGCAATAGGAAAAGAAAAATTTCTGTCGGAATTATCACAGCTTTTGAGAGATTTCAGTAGCCCATCTGGCTATTATCAACTTGTAGGGGTTTTTATAGTCACTATAAATATTGAAGAATTATTTGTTTTTGGTGCCAGTGGACAAAACGGATGTCCTCTCATTATGATCTTCCTTTTCTTAGCAGATTTTTTTCCGCATTTCTGTAGGCCTTGTCACAGTGAGTGCAGGCTTGGTCATCAGCCCCGCGGAGAATTCCTTCCGCTATCTTTCACTACATTTTCCAACGAGTAGAAGACTTAAAATCTAACGCCTGCTGCTTGGCAAGTCACAAAGGAACTTGAACCGTTTCCCTTGGCTCGTTAGGAGCGGAGGCCAGTTTCTCAGTGGACACGACGGCCTCTTGGTAAGTGGCAGTTCTCTGGCCAAGCGCTTTCCGAACGGAAGCCAGTCTCAACAAGTCGCAGGAGTCCCTTGCGAGCTAGTCTTCCGGCAGGTGACGACTACAGAGACTACAGCAGTAGTCTAATGTAGCCCCAAGAATCCACGCTCTAGCACAGAGAAAGACCAGGCCAGAGTTCAAGAGTGTCAGCGCCGCCCAGAAAACCTACTTCACAAGTTAATGGAAACCTAGCGTTCTTGCCGTTCCTTCTTGGAGGCAGTATTTCTTATGGCTTTAATTTAAGAAACGATTGCCTAAGATAGGATCCCCATTCTTCTATGAGTCAAATTCGATTGTATCTTTGATCCTAGACTTCCACCAGTTTCAGAAAGCCGGAGCTGGAGACAAAGGATCAACGTAAACCAACCTTGCTCTTAAATTCCAGACTGGAAACACACGAGCCGGCGCGAGCTTTGCTGACCTGGCTTCTCCTCGGAGACTTTGGCTTGCTGTGGAGGGGTCCGTTTTCAGTGAGGTGAATGAAGAGCTGGCAGTCTGGCTCTCACTTACTGTAATTGAGTCAGACGATTTAAATTGCTTGCCTTTACTGAAAATGTAAACCACATACAGCGTATGTAGGTCACAGCATTCCAGGGTGCGTGTCCAGCACGCTGACTTCATGCCTGGAGATGACGGACTCTCGGGTCAGAGCAACATGGCCTGCTGGCTCAGCTCGTCCATGAGCACACGGCAAGGCCACCGCCAGCTCCGCAGCTTTGGAAGACAGCCTGGAGTCGGTGCCCGCACATGGATTTACTTAAACAGAACAATGTGTCAGCTTATCATTGTGCTGTAATTTTTGGACAGCTTTCCTTAGAAATTTTAACACAATTTTAATTTCTTTACATAAACTCCTCCAAATACCTCCATATGTATTCCCCAGACCAAAGTGCTCAACACATGTACAAAAAAGTAAGTATTTTATGACAATAGGTAACTGAAGGAAGACTGACTACTGTCCCTAACTGTTTGTGATGTTACACAGGCTGTGGAGAAAGCAGATTTGGGGGCTGTAGTAGAACTGGGAGAAAGAAGTAACTTATATAGAGCATTAACCTGATTTAACAGGAATAGCAGAGTAGTCATGTGATTAGTTTAATACAGGAGGTGATAAGGGAGAAATGAGTTTTAAAAACAACCTTACTTTTAAGGCAGTGGTTGTTTTCCCATGCTGTCTTCTGAATAGAGTACAAGGAATAGTCTGTTCGAAGTTTTACTTAAAACAAATTCCATGTTTTATATTTGGATTTTCCTTGGCAAATCTTCAAAGTTCAAACTTTTTGACATTTGGCTCCATCATAAAGAGTTATGTGCTAAAGAAAGCAATTTTCCAGTCTATCACAAGCAGCATTAGCAAGAGACATTTGAGCGAGCGTGTCTCTGGGTGTCTGCCTCACTGGCTGCTCCCTGAGAGCATGGTTAGGGATCCTCATGTCACCCCTTGGTCCATTCTTAGCATCTCATACTCAATAGACATAAAATGTGATTTAAAGAGGGAAATACTGTTTTCCAGATGGACTTACTGTCGCTGTAGGCCCGTCTATTTGGAGTATTTTGCTTACAAGTTTATCTTCAGCAGAACCCATTCTTTTCCACTAGTCTTGAGTGAAGAAAGAAGGTACAAACCTGTGAGCTGGCTACTAGTCTGCCAACAGCTTTTGTTACTTCCAAGATGGGTGTCACATGGGGCAAGGAAAGTTTCCATTTTCAGAAAAGGACTTTCCTGCCAGATCTCTCTCCTGTGCTACCCAAAACAGCCTTCTTGGAGTTTTTCTCTCTCTCAAAACTTGGAATCTGAGGTAACTGTGGCACTATTTCTAAGTCTATGTCTTGGCATGGTGATGAAAGAAAATGTAACACTAACAGTGAAAATAGCCATCACACCAAGTCCTGTTCGTTTCAAGTCATTTATAGGTTAACACTCTCTAAAGGCATCCACTAGGTATTGAGACAATATGTGTTTGTTTATGGAAACTTGTGTAATCCCCTGAGTTAGGACTATACTTCAGACAAGCTGACAAAGACATATATCAACAGATGAAATCATACAGTATATCTATGAAACCATATATTAGATCCTATTAAGTTTGTTATTCTCATTTTTAGAATTCTTTATGATATAGATCCTCTTTTTTTTTTTTTTGAGACAGGGTCTCGTTTTTGTGGTTCAGGCTGAGCTTGAACTCACAGCAATCCTCCTACCTCTGCCTCCCAAGTTCCGTGATTACAGCCATGAGCCACCACATGTGGCACTGTGGTATGTGGTATTGATTGCTGGTGGGCATGAGTCTCCAAGCCTGGCATTATTGTATGTGTTTACCGGGAATCGAACTCCAGCCCTTGCGCCTACAAGGCACATGCTGGAACCACTGAGCTAAATTCCCAGCCCAACATAAAAGATCTTACATAGCTAACATAAACAAGACATACAAATATAGTCAGATGATATTATTACCTATGTTACAATCCTGAAAAATTAGTTAAAAGTTATTTAAAGTGAGGAATTATAAAAGATGTTAAGATACCAGGTAAATTTAACCAAAGTAGCTCCAAGACATATAGTAGCCATAAATATCCCACATAACTACGATTTTAAATACTCTAACATACAGTAATAATAAATCCACAAATTTTTGTTTATTCCCAATGAAAACCACTTTACCAAGCTAGAGAAACAACACTGTAGTATAGCATACACAACAAAATTTTAAGAATAAAAATAAGTTTCTAGAAGATGTCAATAGTTCCAAAATTATAAAATAATGCAATACTATCAAAATTCAAATGAAATAAGTAAAAATGAAAATAACCCTTTAAAATGTGCCTGGAAAGCAGCAATTTTCCCCATTTTTCGAGAACGTATCAGGAGGTCATGGCTAGTGCCCCAGGGCTGGGTCTGTGGCCCTGCTGTAAGACAAGCAGGGGTTCTACACCTCAAAGTGAAGCAAACACTCATAGCAGGGGATAAAGTAGAACTGCAAAGCCAATGACAGCACCAAGTTCAACGGGAAAGCAGGAAACCCTGGTGGTAAAGCAGAAGGAGAAAGCAAGGGAGAAATCCCAGAATCCAATGTGACAGTCCAGGTGGAAAATAAAGGGTATGGAGTCTGGGGAAAGTGTCCTGTTCTCATCAGAGCATAGCATGTGAGCGGGCTACTGCTAAGAAGGAAAGAAGTGTGACTGGCTCCATTCTTATTATGGTACAGCTACAATAATTTTATTTTATTTTTTTAAGCTATGATAATTTTAAAAGCACTATCATACCAGGGAAAAGAATATGTATATAATTTTAACATAAAGCACAAAAATGAGTATCACAATTTGGCTCCACCCAAGGCTAAAAGACAATTGACCAGCAATATATGAAACAAGTATGCATAGCTCTTGTATCTCATCATGAAACAAAACACATTTCGAAAGAATAAAGAATTAGTTATGTTTACAAAGAGAATAAAAAAGAGCACATGATTTTGTTAAGCTAATATCTACTTAAAGTAGTTACCTGTTAGCATACATAAAGTCCCTGCAGTGTACACTTTTCCTGATGCTGGGAATAGAGCAATTAGAAATTATAAAGTCCTATGTTCCTGATATAGATACAGTTATGGGGAGAGATGTGCAGCGAGTGAATGAATGATGAAGTTCACAATGTGTGCAGGAGGCAGAGTGCAAAAGCACGAGGTGGAGGGCAGCGCAGGAGCAAAGGCCCTGTGGGAGGGTGTCCCTGCTGAGTTGGGGACAGACAGGTCTTTTCTCAGGCTTCGGTGAATGTGTGGGAGCCAGAGCGGTGAAAGCCAAATCGGGTTCACTGAACGACTCAGGGTCGGGCAGACCAGAGGCCACAGGAGGCCACTATCAGCGCAGGAGTCTTTGTTCTGAGGGAAACAGCAAATCACTGGAGGGTTTCAAATGGAAGGGTGAGATTATCAGTCTTATATTAAGTAGAAACACAATCTGTCTCTCCCCCATTTATTGTGGTAAAAGCAGCCCATAAGGAAACAACTGTGGATGTTATTTAGAATGATCTAGGTAGAGGGTGTCATGAGGCATTCGGTTCATGGGTTATGAAGGACAAGCTAGTGGGAATTGAGGACAAGCTCAATGGGGATTTTAAGAGAAAGAGAACGCCTAAGATAACTCCAAATTTTTGGCCTGAGCCACTGGAAAGACAGAGATGTAATTTACTGAGATGGGAAATCTGTGGGAGGAACATTTGGGGTGAGATTAGCAGTTCACATTTGTACATGTTATTTTAGCATTTTGATACAAGATCCTAGTGGAGATCTCAAGAGGGTCATTAGATCTAGTCTGGAGTTTGGGAAAACGTCTGAGTCGGAGTTACAAGTAACAAAACTTCCAGGATACCACCGAATGTGAGAGCAAATCAAGATGAGAATGGAACTATGGAGGACTAGAACTTGGACCAGAAACTGAGAGGAGAAGTCCACACGGGAGCAATGTGTGAAACAGGAGGATAATCAGGAGTGTGCATGAGTCTAGGTGGTGAAGCACTTTTGAAGAGGAAAGGATCCATTGAGCCCCATGCTCTAGGACAGGACAGAGAGTTGTGTGTGCTGTGAGGTTTGGAGGTGAGGTCACAAGAAATGTCATTTCCTCGAATGACTAAAACAAACCTCGTTGCAGTGGGCTCAGGAGAAGATGTACTGGTTGGGTCAGCTGAGATGTGGCACTGAGGTCCATAGTCTGCCCTCTACTGTTCCTCTCTGGCATGATGCCATATGAAGAGCAGCTTTCTTTCCTTTGCTCTATTCCTTCTACCATGCTGGTCCTGTCTTGGAGACATCTGACCATGGACTGAGACCTTGTTCATCGTGAGCCAAGTCAAACCCATCCTGCTGTCAGTTACAGGTGTCAAGTCATTCTTCTTCTCTTATTGCTTTGATTAATGGAATATAATCAAGATGATGTTTTGTAATTTCTAAGCCCAGGCACTCCAAAATTGGCCTTTTCTTTTTTTCTTCCTTCATAAAACTCAGCTACTTACTTTGAAGATGTCCCGGCTTCTAAATGCATAGGAAACACACAGGAGCAGGATGATGACAGGCTCACAGCAATTCTAACCCAACACTGTCCCCATTTGATCTTTTATCCATTTTAATTTTATTTGAGGACATGGTGAGAGATAGGAGTCCAAGTTCAATCTTCTACATGTGGGTTGCAAATTTTCCCAACCCCACTTATGAAACAGGCTACATTCTGACAGAGATTCTGGTCCTTTTTCAAAGATCAAAGAGTTGAACAAGCCCGGGATTGCTTCTGCACCCTCTATTCTGTTCTGTTGATCCGTGTCTGGTTTAGGGCCAGTACCACGCTGTTTTTAATCACTGTAGCTTTTTAGTGTAAGTTCACGTCAGGCATTGTGATGCTTTCTGTTTCATTCTTATTACCCAGAGTTGCTTTGGCTCTTTTGGCTGTCTTCCAGCTCCATATGAATGTTGTTTCTTCTAGATCTGTGAGGAATGATGTTGGTGTTTTGACTGAGATAGCATAAATCTGTATATCATTTTGACTGTATTGCTTCTGTCACTTTTTAATGTCCTTTTCAATCCCATTTTTCAAAAAATATAGTTTTCACTTTATAGGTCTTTAACTTAGGCATTATATTAAGTAATTTTCTTAATGTTGCTGTGAATGGTATCATTTTCCTAATTTCTCTTCAGAGAGTTACTTCCAGATGTACAGGAATTTTATTGGCTTTTGTGTCTTGATTTTGTAACCTGCATTACTCAATTTGATTATTAATTATAGAAGTCATTTGGTGGAATTTTTGGGTCCTTTAGATAGAGAATCATATCACCTACAAATAATAATAATAAATCATAAACTTCTTCCTTTCCTACACATATCCCTTTTTATTTCTTTTTTCTTGCTTGATTGATCTTGATAATGTTTCTATTACTATTTGAACAGTAGTGGTAATGGTGAACATCCTTGTCTTATTCCTGGGTTCAGATGAAATATTTTTAGCTTCTCCTCATTTAATATGATGTTGGTTATTGGTTTGTGATAACGATTTTTATCAGATTGAGATAAGGCCCTTAAATACTGTTTGTCAATAGTTTGATGAAATTTTCTGTGTCTATGTTCATTAAAAAGATTAATTTGTAGTTTACTTTATTTTTCTATTGGGTCTTTATCTGATTTTGGAATCAGGGTAATGCTAACATATATAAATAACTTTGGGAGTACTCTTTCCCTTACAGCTTGATTAAAGATATTGAGGAGTATAGATATTAAGTCTTTTCTAAAGTTCGTGTGAAATTCAGCACTGACTAGTAGGGCTTAATGTTAGGATTTTTATTAGTACTTTATTTTCATTATCTGTTATTGGATTATTTATAGTTTTTATATCTTTTTGGTTCAGTTTTTGTAATTCATATGAATCTAGGAATATATGCATTTTTTTCTGAATTTTCTAATTTATTAATATACAAGATTGAAGAGTAGTTACTAATAATCTTTGGCAATTTTTGTGTTTTTTCTTTTGTTTTGCTTTGTTTCAGACAGGGTCTCACTGTGTAGTTCAGGGTCCTGAACTCACTCTGTAGTCAAGGCTAGCCTCAAACCCACAGCAATCTTCCTGACTCTGCCTCCTGAGTGCTGTGTTTATAGGCATGAACCACCATGCCTAGCATTGTGGTATGTGGTACTGGGGATCTAAATCAGAACCTTGTGCTTGCCAAGGTTCTGCTGGAACCACTGAGCTAAATCCTTGGCCCTGGACTCTAATCTTTTTCACGTTAGTTATTCATGGATTTTTTTTTTTAACCATTTTCTTTAGGTCAGCTAGCTTTTTATTAATGTCTTCTATAGAATCACTGATTTCTTGGCTTATTAGGCCCATTATCTGAGTAGCAGTATCTTCTTTGAGCTCATTAAACATCTTACTGAAATGTTTTATTACTACTTTTGTTATCTTTCCATACAACTTGGTTGTGTGGCTCTTGACTCCCTTCCATTGTATACCATATATATCAACTTTAGGGGACCGGAGAGTTTTTGGAGGCAGTGTGTTACTTTATCTTTTGAGGTTTCTATTTCACTGTTCTATTTGTTTACTTTTTTAAAAAATCTAGGGATTACAAGTTCATTGTAATGACAAACTTCTTCCTAATATAGACTTGTTTAGTGAGTATCTGCTTTTAGCAGTGCTCCCTGTGTTTGGCTAACTGCTGACCTTTGCCTCTGGCCTGGGACCATCCACTTGTCTTGATTTGGTAAGGAAGCAAGCAGCGTATTTACCACAATACCCAGTCCTCCAGAAATTGGTCACAGCACTTTTATTGACAAAGGGACAATCACAGTTTTTAACAGTAACAATGTCATTTTGTTTATAGTAATAAAATTGCAACAATAATAACATGAAAGACTGAGAATTGGAAAACCCAAAAAGAAGCCACATTTAGCCATAGAAAAAATCTGTGATTATATTACAAACACTAAGAAAACTCAAGTATTGGTCTAGAATGAATATCTACTAAATTAAACTACTTTACTTCTATCAATGATAGAACAAGATTTAACAATAACAGCATAGAATTAAGTAACTACTAAATACTCATAAAGCTTTGTATTTATAACAAATAAAGATAGAGGGGTTGGGAATTGGGAAATTTAAAAATAAAATTTGGAAAAATTTCAATGGGAGAGGAGAAAGAAATGAGATAGGGGATCATATTTAAAATGATAAGGAAATTAAGGGTATTTGCAAATAGCCACAGAAAAGAACAGAACAGAAAAAAATGAAAAAAGAAAATGAGAGGGAAAATACAGGAAGTAAGAGAAGAAAGAGTTAGCAGAAGGAAAGAAAAGTATGAGGAAAAAATGCCCCCAAAAGTTCTCTCCTTGAGTGTTGGCTTCATTCGGGACCTTTTTGGTTCTTGCCTTAGTTCTTGCCTCTTGTGTCCCATGACAAAAGAAAGCAAACATAGGGCTGGTGTGTGGCTTGTGGTGGTCATGGCCAGGCTGCACAGGATCACTTACCCCACACTGGTCCCCATTCCAGGTGGCAGGGGGAGGCTTCCTTGACTGAAAAGTAGCAACAGAGAAGTGTTAGGAGTTCAAAGAGGAGATAATATAAGGTAAAGTTTTCTTTCACATTCTTCTGACAGAGTAAAATGAATTATGGGAAGTGATATGATTGTTGGGAAGCACAAAGAGAAATTTAAAGGGAAAATAATCAGTATGTCTCTTAGTTTACCTTCAGCTAACTTTTTGGCTTCACAAGGAATCTCAGTGCATTTCTCAGCCTGTCCTCAAACTTCTGAGCTCAAGTACCATCTCATCCTCCACATCATTGCATCCTCCACAGGAACGTAACACCACACCAGTAGCTGGGTTGGATTTTTTCAAAAGCTAATACAGCAAAATAGATGAAAGGCTATTGAAGGTACATGAGTAATATTGAATGCATGGCTATAGGAGTCCCTTTCAAGGACAAATGGATTCTACGGTTTCTATCGTTAATTAAATGTGTTGGTATAATTTAGATATGCGTAATAATCACATTCACCATATGAAATCTGTACCTGCACATGACATGTTTTGATTCACACTTTTACATTCCACTTCTCTCTTTTCTATTCCTCTTCCCCTCCTTATTACAAGAGTTTTGTTTCCATTTTATATTTATTTTCTCAATTCTTCTTTTTCCATTTAACTACTGCTGTGCTGATTTTATGGAATACTGTTTATCCGCTCACATAGAATTCTGCTAGGAAAGAATCTTTATGTGTATTTTTTTGGCTTCTTCCATAATCATTGTTATCTTTCTTGTAAGAAAGCAAGGAATTTGAAAGTGAAGTGTTTATGATGTGTCACTTGAAGAGACATCACGTAGAAGAGACATTAAGCAGTTAGTTTTACTAATTATCATGGATTGTAAACTGTTGACAGAAAAACTTTGTAGTCCTTGATGAAACATAGCATAGGGCTACACGAGATAATCAAGAATATCGAAATGAATGAATGAATGTATCTTTTACTTCCCTAGAAGGTGTATAAATGATTGTTTAGTGGAGAGGAAAGATTAAGCAAATGTAAACAGAATTGTGTACTCCAGCTAAGTAGGCTATTTGGTTCATAGTGCAGTCTCCAGTATAGGTGTGCTTAATGGATTAACAAGCAGTCTGTCTCATAAAGCTCATATCTTCATGAAGTGAAGGAAAAGTAATTCCTGCTGACATCTGCTTTCCCAGTCATCTTCACAAACAACCGTAAAACTAAGTCTAGTGGAGTTTTTCTGATCTCCATGAAAGGTCTAGAATCCTAGCTTTTCACCAAATCCTGTTACCTTGGGTTCAAGAAAATGGGTTAAAGTCCTCACCTTTAAATTCATACTTACTCTACTCACTACAGTTTCTCAAACTTTATTGCTAAAATCAGGGGTGCTTGGTTGTCTTTGGCATTGTATGAGCTACTGCAAATCAGAGAACTTACTTTGAAATGTTTTGTGTTGCACAATCCTAAGTTGGGCTTGTTTTGAAGTGTTATGACACACTGACTTAAAGAGAACATTTATTATGGTGTGAATAGATACAGACCTCTTCATTTTATTCCAGAAAATGAGTAAAAGTCTACTAATGTATCTCCACTTCAGGAAGATTCATTTCATGATCCAGCCAAAAGGGACATTAAGATTCTGGAGATAAAATCATCCTTCCATTCTCGGAGGGCTCAATCTGCAGTAATCGACTTTACGCCCACATTGTCAGACTGTGCTTAATTTTCTACCAAAGCTTACTTTCTTTGGAGAATTGCCATGATCAGACATTTCCATTATTTTCCCAGAAGAGTAGCATGTGTACTTATCTCCAATATAACAGTGAAAAAGTGTTCATTGTATAACTACCAACATATGTGATGTGATTTAGCCCAGTGATGTCAAAACCTAGTTGTAGGAATTACCATCAGTTTGGTTTTAAATAACAAATTCGATCTACAAAATTTCTAATTCTAAAAGACTGGGAAAGTCTCAAGTGGATTTATTTATAACAATCTACCCTGGTGATTCTTCTCTAGGCAGACTGTCCCAGTTTATTGGAAGGCCTTTCAAAATCATTGCTGTGTTGAACTAAAATACATGGCAGTTGGTGCCTGCTCGTATGACTACAAAGGATGAAAAGGTAATAAACTATTTTTTTCTCTACAGTAAAGTAGATGTAGTTATGACTTCTGCTGTCACATGCAAAACAACTGATGTCTTTTCCAGCAGTCACTTTACAAATACGAATAACCGCCCTCTGAAGCCAGTGGGTTTGTATTCATTTTGCATGAAGTGAACTTTTCAGAGATCCAAGACTTTGACTCGTGAATAGTTCTAATTCAGATGTAGTGCAGTTTCTTTCCTAAGTTATCATTCTGCACAGTACATGCTGTTCCTTCAACATCCAACAAATTTCTGATTGCTCACCTAGGAGCCACATGCTGAGAGAGGTGTATTTTAATTTTTGCCTAGTGGAAAGTGCACATATATACTTTGAGAAGCTATATTCAATGTTATTCTCTATGATTTGTTTGGGGTGAGACCTATTTATTTTATAATACAATGAACAGGAAGAAAAGCTGAATGAAATTTTGTATTATGGGAATACCCTGAAGATAATCAATTCCTCTGGGAACCACACTTGAGAACGATGTGTTGGAATTGGTGGAGATGGAGAGGCACTCTTTCCTCTCTGTGTACCAAAAGGGACATATAATAAACATCAGCCCACATGATTATGTGAAGCTACTGCTCAGCCTGTTACATTTTAAGGCACGTGGTGTTTTATCATCTTTCACAACTGCTGTCCATGACTGTTTCTTCCTTTTCTACTACCATTTCCCAGCTCCAGTAGCCATTTTCCTCTACTGTACCTTCCAACTAGATCTGAATGGTCCGCCATTTTGCCCACAGTCCTGAATTCTTAGAATCATGTAGTTGCTGCTATTCTGGAAAAGCTGTTCCTTGACTTCTGCATACTGACTATCAAGTTCATGATCACACCGGCTCTCCATCACTCCTTTCCAGAGTAATCCTAGGTTGTGTTGAAATTATTTATGCCGATGGGTAATTCATAAATTTGTTTTTGTTGTTGTTGTTTGTTTTGTTTTTGAGACAAGGTCTCACTTTGTAGTTCAGGCTGGCCCTGAGCTCAGCCTCAAACTCACATCACAGCAATCCTCCTGCCTCTGCCTCCCTAGTGCTGGGATGACAGGCGTGAGCCACCATGCCTGGCACTGTGGTATTTGGTACTGATTGCTGCTGGGTGTAAGTCTCCACACCCAGTATGGTATGTGATTACTGGGAAATCGAACCTGGGTGCTTGCGCTTGCAAGACAGGCACCAGAACCACTGAGCCAAATCCCCAGCCCCGGTAATTCATAAATTTGAAATAAATACAAAATAAAGATTTAGTGAGTTATATGCATTGTCAAACATCCATTGCATTTGACTTTTGGGAAATGTTAAGTCACTGCAAAGTTACTGAATTTTAATTGGCAAGAATTTTCATGACCATGGCCATTAGTTTAAAAACTTTTGAAGACTGATCAAGAAAATTAGACACACATATTTCATATGTGTCTGAGTTTCAGCTACCACAATATTTCTTCTCTTTCTATTTTCCATTTTGGAGGCAAAGATAAATGATTCTGAATAAAAATAAGAGAAAATGATGGTAGATTTCCAAGTCTAAGTATTCTTTTTGTATATGTTGGTGCATAATTGCTTGTAATATGTATTTTAATGCAGAAAAAAACTAAATCAAGCAACATAGCCTCTAATTAGTCTTTGCAGCCAGATTTCTTCCTAGTATCTAAATCAGCTCCAATGGACAAGGTCAGAGATGATTAATGGAAGAGCACAAGAGGGGGAAGCCTGGAGGCTCACTGTTGCCAGCATTCAAACTATGACCACAGTTTCAGTGAGAGATTAAAAATAGCCCAGCAGAATTGTGTTTTTATTTTTTTATGTTGCTTAGAGGCAAGTTGCATGTCTACTGTGGCACAGAAGAGGATTATAAGTTTTGTGTGGGAATGGAAATGTTAATCAAACAAAAATCAGTTTTGAATGATTAACTTCTGCCATGATGAGGAACAATAGATTGTTAATTCTAATGGTATATTTTCATGCTTATAATTACATCCCCTGTAATGGCACCTGTACCTACAGGGGGCTAAATCTGAGTAATATATTAGGTTCTGACAATGACTCTCATAAAAACCCACTATCTTAATAGTGAAAAATTGCTCTGGCCTTGGGATAAGACAAAGACGTCCAATGTCTTTCCAAGGGGCCTGAGCTCCAGTTCAATAAACATGCTTCAAAAGTAATGCCCCAGACTAGTCAAAGACAAATTGGTTCAAATTTTTTAATTAAAATAAAAATGACTGTGAAATATGAAACTTAAAAAATAGTCTTTATTCAGATTAAAAAGAAGAATAAAAGATTCCCTTTCAGAAACTAAAGGAAGACGGGCTTTATCTGTGTGTATCACACGTAAGAAACTGTGGTAAGTCCAAATACACCACATGGGAATCTAGGTAATGACCATGTTGAATAGAGGCTTGCGTCAATTACAAAATGGCCTACATTTTAAGATTAGAGAAATCTGGAACCATCAGAATCTTTTGTACACTGGCTACTCTAACTCTATTTCTTCCTAACAGGAAAATGAAGTATAAAGAAGTTGAATGACTTGCTCACCCTCACAAAGCAAATAGGCAGCAGCTCCAACACGAGAAGTCAGATGCTCATTCAGTAAACACTTGTTGGACCTAACTGGCTCCTTGCAAAGGCAAGTGGTGCAGAAGCTGTCTATAGATTCTTGCTGTCACTTGATAACAAGGACTAACAGGTCACAGAAAGAGAACTGGAGGACAGACCAAGGTTTCTATAGGGCTGAGTCAGCAGAGTAACTGACAGCGCTGGGGGGCGGGGACACAGACTAAACTGTGCAGAGCAAAGGATCAGTGGAGAGATGGCTCAGGCCAGAGGATTTCCTTCCACTTGGGGATCATCATGCGCTGAGAAAAGCAGTGAGCAGAGAGCAGGGGCAGATGAGACGGGGCTGTGAACAAGGGTCCCGGGCCTCGCCAAATTCAGAGAATTCTGAAGGCAAATGAGAAATCACTGTCGGGCTTCTGGCAGATTAATAATGTTAGCTAATTTGCATATGAGGAGCATCTGTCAGGCTAGAATGTGATTACTGAATCAGAGAAAGGGAAAGAGTGGAGGCCAAGAGAGGACAAGGCTTCTTCTGTCACAAAATAAAGGGTCTTTGTGTAGACACGACTTCCTGTTGGAAAATTGGAAAATTCACAGGATCTGTCAGAACAAAACTCTCACTGGCCATCTGCCAGACAACTACTGCCATCGATATAGATGTCTGTGCCACATGAGGTGATGCGCCCAGCCAGGGACAGCCTCCCCAGGTGGCCTTGACCACCGACTGGTCATAGGAACCCAATGCATAGTTGGGACTAATTCTGTAGAGCATTTAAAATTTTTATAAACATTACTTCATTTACATTTCCTTACAATTCTGTTTCACAGTTCAAAGAAGTATTTCTTACTCCCATTTTATGGCTGTAAAAATCAAGTCTTAACTAAGCTAAGTGACTTACCTGACACCAGGAAGGGGGACAGTGCAGCTGATGACTAGTCACTACTCTTTTAACCTCTAAACATTAAACTTTACTACTCTTCATTGTTTCTATGACTGTAAAAAGTAAAATCTTAAAAAGGGAAATGATGCTGACTTCTTAAGTATGTTTAACCAGCATCTAACATCACAACAAGATCAGGGTGGGGAGGACAGAAACCTTTCTACCTCTGAACACAGAAGCCAGGTTGAGGAGCTGGGTCACAATACTGCTGTTAGTCACACCCAGTTGGGGACAGGAGGTTGGCTTGGCTCTTTATGGTTCCAAGAGGCACTTTGTCCTTAATATTTGAAATCAAAGCCATATTTTTACTGCAAGCCATATTTTAAGAATTGATTTTTGTACTGTCCTTCTTAAGCTTTAAAAAAGAAGAAAGTGGATTGTAATTACAACTCAATATCTAAATTATGAACTAATCGAAGTACAAATGTGTTAATGTAGCCATGAAAATAAAAATATGCAACACATTTCACATTTGCCACTTTACATATGAAAGACTATTCTGGAAAATGTTTGGGTCTTACTTTATAGCCTGTCTGCATAATTGAAGGCTTTTCTTAGGACAAAATATCAAGTATATTTAGTGAACAGATGTCTTCCATGATCAGAGAGGAAGGAAAATTAGCAGTGTTAGAGTCTGATAAAGCCTCTCAAGGCCATGCAGTGGACAGCACGGCTCCTGCCGTCAAGTTCTGAGGCTGAGCCTCAGCGCTCACTCCCCGAAACCCACTCCAGCCCCACAGCTGAGTTGCCCAGAGAACTGGTTTTGCCTGCAGAGCACAAGCCAAGTTCTCAGTTCCTTTCAGCACAGGCCCGGAATGCGGAGCAGAGAGACAGTGCGGTGGTCAGAACTCAGACCCCTAACATGAACAGGCTGCTATGCTTCTGGGCAACATGGAGTGAGGTTCTTTGCTTCTTTGTTCCTTGCAGGGTGATTACATAAAACTTAAAAACCTAAGTAAGTTCCTGGTATATAGAAAGTACTATGCTATAATTGTAGAGTTATCAAATATTATAGTTTTTGTTCAGTCATAAAGATCCGGTTATCACTCAATGCAAATACGTAGAGCCACTAGAAGCACAGATAATTGATTTTAGTTGTTTTTATCTTTCGTAAATCTTCTTTAGGAAAAGAAAAGAAATGTCTGCAACTTTGTTCCCTTCCTGTGACTAAGTACAGACTTAAGCCTTTCTGTCTCCAAAAGGAAGAATACAGAATAGTTAGTCTAAGTAATTAGGGCTGCTCCAAAGCCATGCTCAAGAGTGACTGCGTGGTTCCACCTGCCAGTGGAGGACTCGGGCAAGAAAAGCATCAGAGAAGCAACCTGGCACTGTGGTATGTGGTTCTGATTGCTGATGGGCCTGAGTATCCACGCCCAGTATTGTATGTAGTTACCGGGGGATTGAATCCAGGCCCTTGCGCTTGCAAGACAGGCTCCAGAACCACTAAGCTAAATACCCAGTGCTCATACTGTTTTTATGCTAATTCTGATCCTTGTCCCTCACATAGTGTGATCAATTGTTCAAAATACCTCAGCACTACGATCATTGTTTTCTAGCATAAAACATGGAAAGCCTTGTAGTGGACAATGTCTCAAACATTAAAGATCAAAACACACAAAGATCAAAACAGTATCTGTGGATAGCTTCTGTGTGAGTCTTCTTCACTAAATTACCAAAAGCAAGAACTATTTAATTTTTAAAAATATGTTTATCTGAAAATAAATACCAAACTTGAATTCTTTTTTATTAACTGAAATAATTACTCAATAGCATTCTTACTATCTCAAAAGTGAAATAAACATTGGTTTGTGATGTTGTAAATAGCAGACATCTCAGATTTCTGGGAATTGAGGGATATATAGCTGTGAACCTTATACCATAATTTAAAACAGACTGGAAGAAACTATAATTTGCCATAGATAGTCATTTACTATTTCCACAGAAATACCATTGTTCTTAGATTTCAAATGCTTTAAATTTTGTAATGCACCATAGTTTTTACAATAAAATATTTTGAAAAAGGTTATTACAAAATTTTCTGTGTCTGGGGAGGAAAAAAAGATAGAGTTTTTTTTAATAGTTAAGTTGTAGTGTTTAGACATCATTTGACTATAAGCAAATGATAATTCAAACCAAATTGGCCTGGGCCAAAATAGAATTTATTACATCACCTAACCGAGAAGTTCAGAAATAAACCTAGTTCTGGTCAAACTTGACTGGATTTGAATGATTTCATCAGGTCTTGGTTTTCCTCTGTTAATTCTTGGTGCTGCCTTGAAGATAATTATTCATCCATTCTTGGAGGAGGTTGACTTGATGGGTGTAAACTCTGTGCCAGAGCTCCAGTTTTACACAGCCAGGTTCCTTTTAAGTAGTAAGGAGAGTCTGTTTCTCTGGAAGCTCAAATACAAGACTAAAGATGAAGCTTCAGCCACCACATTTGACCCGCTGACTCTTGACTATCTTTGGACTAATCCCTGAGGGGGCACTGAGATGGACTGGACTTTGAGCAGCCCTCCCTCTCTGGGGGAGCAGGGAACCCCAGCTTTCCTAAAGCACGTGACTAACAATGGCAGAAGGATAGTTCCTCTGAGCAAAATGGAAGAGCTTTGTGTAAGCGCTTGAGAAAAAGACCTCACTGATTCTCTTTACCAGTAAGCAGCACATACCACAGAGTCTGGGGAAGAACAAGAGGTCAATAAAAATAAAGGTCATAACGGCATGCTTTCCAGTCAGATGATTAAAGATGGCCTCCAGTAAGAGCGCCATTTTCCTGCAGTGTTTCCGGTTCCCGATGTCCCCTCCTTCCTGAGATCGGCCTCCCTGGTGATTATGCCCTCGAGGTCTTGCTTCCGACCACTGGGTCTTTAATCTGTCGACAGTTCAGTTGTCTATTCCCATAACCTTAAAGTGGTGCTGATCTTTATTGCCCACCATCTACAAAAGGTAGTAGTAGAAATTCACTTTCTACCCCTTCTCTTCTCGCCATCTACATTGCTTTCAGAATAATTAGCATTTAAAAATGGCTTGAGAATGGTCTCATCAGCTGATACATATGCAATCCCTTTCACTTCCCCTGAGCAAAGTTGCAACTTGTGAGCACTCGATGAAGATCCCTAAACTATTATTCACTGTCTTCTCTTCTTGCTTTCAAGGGTAACCATAGATGCCTAGGGAGAGAAGATCATGTCATTTTATCTTGTTTAGTTTTATGCCTTTCTAGCTCATATATGAGGTTTTTATATGTATGAGGGTTTTATATGTAATATAAAACATATATGTAATATAAAACATATAATACATATGAGGGTTTTATATGTAATAAGGTGTCAATAACTAAAAATAAATGGGTATGTAACAACTGATAGCTGATACAATTAACATACAATTGCATTTTGATATGTCATGTTTCTGGGATCATAAATAAAAATATAAGTTGTCCGTGAGTAGAGTTTCTTTTTATGATGCTCAGTCCAACTCAGTCTAAAGAAGATCCATGTTCTATTTTTTGGTAGCTTTCATAGCAAGTTTCCTCAAATTGGCTCAATGACAGTGGATATTCATACAAAGGGATATAAGGATTTCTCTCATCTTTTTTTTGTTTTTGAATGATGAAATGTCTTAGTGAAGTTTATCATGTTACAAAACAACAACAATTTAAGAAGAAAATAAAGCTATCATAAAAGAAAACTATTCCTAGTAATTGAGAGCTATAATAGTAGAGGTCATAAACACAAACCTAAAATAATTAAAATGATAATGAGCAAAGGATATTTCTGGTTGCAGAGAAGAAAACAAATACGCTTATGCACTTCTGTTAAAGGAAACAGACATGAAGGGACTGGTACATGTCAGGATTAAACCTCAGAATTCAGTAGAAGTCAGGGAAAGAGAAAATATTAAATGAATTAAAAGTACATGAAACAAAACAGGATCACATACACATTACCATATCACACTGTTAAAATATATGTAAAAAGGTTAAGCCCACTAATTAAAAGATAATCCTATCTGAGTAGATGAATCTCTGACAATATTTTTCCTTTGACACAGAGTGACAATAACGCAATTTTAATGTCACAAGATACAGTATAGGTCATTCCAGACATACAAGATGTGTAGATTGTCAGGGTACATAAATAAGGTGCTAAATCAGAGAATGAAACAATTAACAGATGAATGGATTTCACACATAAGGCAAAGTCAGAACCATAGATCTAGAGAAAAATAAAAATTTCATGAACTAAGACTAAGCAAGTTTTCTTAGCTTATTCTAACAAGAAGCACTAGCTATAAAAGTTGTACAAGTTTGCACTTCCTCAAAATTAAAATATTTTTCTTTGAAAGACACCCTTAATAAGATAAAAAGACAAGTCACAGACTGGAAACAAATATTTGCAGAATTATCTCACATAAGTGCTGTAGAATAAAGAACTCTAACAACTCAATCAAAAGAGTATGCCAAAGATTTGAATAGGGCCTTCCCAAAAGGAAATAGTATACAGTTTATGAGCTGCCTACAGATATACCGAATAGGCAGTCTGAGCATGAGATACCAACTTCAGGGAGGGACTTGGCCAGTGTTAGAAAAAGAGGTAAGTGAAGAAAGTGTTTCGAGTCTGCAGAAGTAAGCAACTCTATGGAATTCTGCTCAGAGGAGAAGCATAAGAAGAAGGAAAGAGGGCCGGGGAGTTAGCTCAGTGGTTCCGGCGCCTGTCTCGCAAG
>PVIR01028708.1:0-21684 GCA_004026965.1 Petromus typicus | reverse complement strand
TAGAAGTACTATAGGACTTTAAAATTAAATGTTTGAAAGTCAAAGCTTTGGGCAGTTTTTAATTTTAAGTATAGCTAAAGGAGTAGACTTAGGGTATGTGTCACCAGAATGACCTATTGACCTAGAAGTCACAGGGTAAAAAGGAAAAAGAAGTAGAATTTGGGAAAGGAGAAAAACGAGTGATTTAAAGAATTCCACAGAAGGCAAAGGTGGCTCGCCTTGAAAAGAAAGAAACAGGATATAAATGACTCTGTCTTTCTGGTGTTTTTGTTTTGTTATAGGGTCTTGCTGATTTGCCAAATGGCCCAAGCTGAGCTTGAATTTAGATTCTCCTGCCTCAACCTTCCAGTGCTAGAATTACAAGAGTAAAACCACCATACCCTGCTTTCACTCAATCTTCTCTTAGGGTTTGGAGGCTGTAATAGCTGTAAAGCTCATATTTGCCTTGATTTGGTGATGATCATTTTTGTGGGCATTACATGTAGTTTTATGATAATGAAGCTAAAGGGATATTTTAAATGTTCTCCACTCTGATTTTTTGAGGAGAATTAGAAAGGATAAAGCTGTTGTGAAAATTATTCTAAAATGGAATACCCAGGATTAGGCATACTAACTACCAGGAAAAAGGGAGTATGTCCTGGGTTGATAACATACTCCCATATGTATGGCTAGGAATTCTCAACGAGAATAGGTAACGATTCTGTATGGAATTAAAAAAAAACAATCACTCTGGTGAAGGATGAAGACAAAAAACACAAAGTAGATATTGAGAACATCTGCAGGATGACCCCAGAGGAGCTGATGAACTTTGGAGTTTGAACACTGGGCCCCTTGAACAGTGGGGGGAAAGTTATGATACCTAAGGAAGAGCTTTAAGTTGTTTTCTTCTACAGTTATTTTCTTTTTATTTCCCCTAATCCTTAGAAAAGCTCAGCATATCAATACTAGTATTGGAGGCTCTTCCCAGACTAGGTGTCTTTTCTGTGGTCTCTGTCATCTCGGCCAAGTCAGCCATGACCCTCAGATACACTCTACACCTACCCAGCGGGCCAGGCCTCCCAAATACCCCAGGTCTTCCCAGTTCAGATGGTTCTTAAGCTACTTCATCCCAGTGCAGGAGGGGCATTGTGATAGGAGCCCATTAGAGAGGCCTATGTCTCATCATCTAAGCCCTCAGAACATCCAATTCATACCAATTTAAATTTTTCATCTCCAAAAACACGACCAGAGTTATTCTTCAGTGGGGACAAAGGAATAATCAGTAATGTCTCAAGAAAGCAAGAGTTAGGGTCTCAGACAGAAAACAAGTGATATCATCAAATTAAAATAAAATTCCAAGAGGGTCAATTGACAGAGGGACTCCTTGCCAAGGCGCAACAATGTTGAGAAGCCACAAAGAGTAATGCAGGGACCAGCAGTGGAACACTTTCCTCTCTAGAGTCAAAAGCATGAAGGTAGAGAGAGGACATCAACCCAGGGGAGAACATTATGCATTTTAAATAGAGCAGTGACCTTCAGAAGAGGGTCACAAACAGCTGCAGGTGATTTCACAGGGAATGAATTAGGGTTCTCAATAGTTGGCCTCCTTCTCCTATCAGAGATTTCCTTTGACCAAACTTTACTGGAAGCCAATGGACAGAGGTGCCTGGGACTTAATCCATTAAAGTTCAGCTGCCACAGTGAAGAAGATGGTGAGTGTGTGAAGGGGAAAGTGGAGGGTACCCAGAACACATGGATGGTTACTGACCATCCAGAACTTCGTAACTGACCACGTGTGTCTGAACGCAGCCTCTCTGATGTGAGTCTTCCCATACACAAATGTTTTCAAGGGCATACAGGCAGGGCTGTTTGTAAGGGAATCACTTTCTGGACTTTCAACTTCCAGGGATACTATTTTTTATGGAATTAGGGACTGAACCCAGGGCCTTCACACTGACCTGCAACTTCAGCCCTGTTAAAATTTTGAGACAGTGTCTCACTGAGTTACTAAATGGAAGCCTGGACTCAGATTTATTATCCTCCTGCCTCTGCATCCCAGCATGGTGGGATTATAGGTGAGTGCTACTGACTATACCAATTTTTAAAATATTCAGCTTGAACATGAACCTCCTGCTTTGCAAAAGAAATGACTATCCCTCACTTACGCAAAATCTTAGTAAGAGTGTTCTGTTACAAATCTCTGGGGCACCAAGTGAAGATGGCTCCTTAACAATGTAACCTGCTGGGCTGGGGATTTAGCTCAGTGGTTCCGGCGCTTGTCTTGCAAGCTCAAGCGCCCAGGTTCGATCCCCGGTAACCACATACCATACTGTGTGTGGAGACTCATGCCCAGCAGCAACCGGGTACCACATACCACAGTGCCGGGCGTGGTGGCTCACGCCTATAATCCCAGCACTCGGGAGGCAGAGGCAGGAGGATTGTGATGTGAGTTTGAGGCTGAGCTCAGGGCCAGCCTGAACCACAAAGTGAGACCCTGTCTCAAAAAACCTTAAAAAACCTCCAAAAAACAATGTAACCTGCCGACCTCTAGCTCTGTGCCTTTTTTCTTTCTTTCTTATTTTTATTTCTTTTAATGGAAAGCATTTTAGAAACAGTGCTGGGGACTACGTTTGGATGATACTAATTCCGATATATGAAAGAATGCCTAGTAGGGGTAGTGACAATATTTATGGTTTTACTTATTTGCATTTTTAAAATAAAGGAACTTTTTTTTGTTCTTCTCACAGTCTTCTGGTTATGCCATTATTTGGAAAGAAAGGCACCACTGAATAGCTGAGAACCCATGGGTTAGTGACGTTAATTCTTTTAAATAGAGTCAAAATATTTTGTGTGTCAATGAAACCTGCCCACATGGTGGCAAAATGATGTTGTGTGACCTTTGCAGATTATTCTGGAGCACTGTCTTATAGGGAAACCCTAGAAAGGAGGCTTTAACTCTCTGTTTACTATAATTTGGGGGTCAGATTTCTTTCATTTAAAAGCTAAACAGTAGCAGAATGATATTCATTCTGGAGTAGACAAGAACCTGAAGTTTTGCTCAGTAGACAAAACTGGCAAAATTATAGGCGTATTGCCCTCAGATCATTTATCTAATTGTTCACTGATTTTACATCTCCTGGTCTATATTCCTTTATATGAGCATGGTTCCTTTATCATTAAAGTAAACCTGTTCTTGATGTATAATTGTTATGTACTTGAAATATGGGACTGTAGCAAAATCAAAATATGATTTGCATATAACTTGAATTATTTCCTTCATAATTTAATCTTTTGCTAGCAGGACCAAGGCTGTCCCCCAAGACAAAGCTGAGTAGACCATAGGCTGTTTCACTTGCAATCACTATTTACTTCATTTGTCTACCCCCCTTTTCATCTTAATGTCATTAACATGGAGGAAGGCACTTCTATGAAGGTAACTAGGAATGCGTTATTTTTAAATCAGCTCACTGAAACCTTGACCTCCTGGGATACTCAACTCACCTTATCTGTGAGGTTCAAAGAAAAGTAAACATTCTAGAGTTTCTCCTCATGATTTTGCCCCGTTTCTCTTGGTAACCTATTTATATTCCCCCGAATTCACACATTTTCTTTCTAGCAATTAACCCTGATACACTGTCCTCTTCTCTTACTTCTTACTATGACCAAGCCAACTAATTCAACAAATACCTTCTGCAGTAGCCTATCAGGGCTGAGAGCTCTGAGTGAAGCACCAGACTGCACGCCAGGGTTCACCTCTGATGAGCCCATAATGAGGGCCAAGACTGCACAAGCAGGGACAGTGCAAGAATCAGGTTACGTACTGCTTTCTATGAATTCTTTTGAAAAAAATATATATATGTATACATATATATATACATATATATATACACACATATATATATATACATATATATATATATACATGTACTATACAGAGACATTACAGATTTTGTAATCTCTTTGATTACAGAAGAATCTCTTCAACAGTTTTCCCACAATTCTCATCCATACAACTGATATATTGTGTCTAGAACTGACCATAATGGCCATAGGGTTACTACTTTAGGATGGAGTTTAAATTATTTTAGGACTGAGTTTAAATATTTTCTGTCTAATCCATTCAAAAAGCAGACATTATAATTTTTTTAAAAATCTTGGGAGCTGAGGTTTGTCACTACTTATACATTGCCTCAGTGTCCCTGAAAAGATTTGTATTTCCCTGAGACCGATTTCGGCACAAACTCTGGAGTCAGATGATTTCCACTCCAATGCTACCCAGCGCCGGAGTGCAGGACTTAGCCCTGGGGGCAGGAACCATATTGCTGTACAGGGCAAGACTTCTTAGCAACCAGAAATTTAACTTTTGCCTAATTCTTCTGGTTTTCTTTTTTTAAATCTAATCATATTTCACATGAAAAGTCCCTTTGGTAGGTTACTGCACTGCGTATGTTCCATTGAGAAGGAAAAGTGACAGAACATAGATGAAAACTCTTTCAGGGACAGGGCAAAGATGGAGTCTAAAGAATACTTTCAGGATCTGCTGACTCTTGTATTTTCTGTATTTACTTACTGATCCAATAAATATTATCCAAATTTAGATTTGAAACATACAAGTTTAATTAATATAGAAATCAAAGAGCTTAATAAAATTGTGATTTTTATCACCTAAGATTGCATTCTGTGCTAACTCATTTGGTAGACCATAGTTTAGGAATGTAACTAAAACAGGGACCAAATTTCCTAAATTTCGGCACAAAAAGTCAATCTATGTTTGAAGTAGATATTTGAAAACTCTTGCTACTCTCACCCCTAAAAACTATGGTCTTGTAATACAAATGGAATTATAGGGAGTCTAAACTTATGATAGGACCAAAATAAAATAAAGGAAGAAAAGATTAGATGGGAAAATAAAGCTATAAAAAAATAGAGACTGAATATTATCACTAAAATAAATGTGAGACTCAGAAAGTAGCTTGCAAAATAATTTGGTTGACATTTACCTATATTTATTATATAAAAGAATTTAACGGAGAAAGGTTTTGTCATGATAATTTTAATCTAAAGCTGTGTACTAAAATAGGAATATTGCTAAGAAAAAAATATTTATGAACAACTAAAAAGAGTAAGTTTTAAAGGATCATAATATTGTGTTAGTTTCTAATAAATACTATAATAAATTATGACAAATTTAATTTTTCAAGCTAGAAAATGTACTGTCTTACAATTCTGGGGATCAGAAGTCTAAAATGGATCTTGTGGAAGAAAAATCATGGTTGTCAAAGTTGATGATGACTTTTTTTTTTTTTTGGAGGTAAGATTTCATTGTGTTGCCCAGGCTGGTCTCAAATTATTAAGCCGGTGCAATCCTTGTGCCTTGGCCTCACAAGGCTCCTAGAGCTACAGGCTCACATCATGTCTGGCACTTTATGATGTCATGAGGAGAATCTGTCCCCTTTCATTTCCAGATCCTCCAGGTGACATGCATTCCTTGGCTCATGCTCTTGTCTCCACCTACAAAGCTGGTGGGAGATAACTTTTGAATCTCAATCTCTCTATCTGACCCTAATTTTCTACTTTCTCCCATAAAGATCTTTGTAATTTGCTGCCCCTAGATAATTCAAGCCACTCTTCTCAAGATAATTTTATTTAATCATATTGGCAAAGTCTCTTTTACCATATCAGGTAATATTTTCACAGGTTCCAAGGAATGAAACATAAATGACTACTGTGGTTCAGATCTAAAATGTCCCTAAAAGTCTCATGTGTTGAGAAGCAGGATCTTTAAGAAAGTTATTGGATCATAGGAACATTAGAGACTACTTGTGCTGTTGGGAAGTACAGCCTGGTTGGAAGAGGGGGGTCACTGGGGATATGCCCTGGAAGATGAATTCTTGAGCCCAGAGCTTCTTTTCTCTGTGTGCTTCCTGGAACCATGGGATGGACAGCTGTCGTCTACCAGGTCCTTGCATTGTGCTATTTCTGCCTTGGAGCCAGCAAACCATCAAATGAATGCACTAAAACCATGAGCAAAATAAAAATTAAATTTTTTTAAAAAATTAATTTTAAAAATTAATTTAAAATGTTTTTAAAAATTGATTTTATTGTGAAATAGGTACCTTTTATATACATATCATGATCACACTCAACGTTGACCATTTGTACCAGTATATGACATGACTTGATTCTCATTTTTTCCCATTGCCCTACCCACTCTACAACTCCCACCCCTATATATATAAACTTTGTTTCCCCTTTTTTTTGTTGTTGTTACCATTACAATTTTTCTTTTCCCTTATTACCTGATATTGTAAAATAGAAAATTTCTCTTCTTTAAGTTGCAGTTGTCAGGTATTTGATCCCAGTGACAGGTGAGAAAGAAGGATACTAGTCCGCCTACCACAACTATATTCATTTTCTTCAATGAAATCAATATACATGTTTTATCTAACATCATGAATTTATATAACATTTAATTTCAACTTTCTAGGGAAGTTAGCTGAATCTTGGCATAGTTTGTTTTTTGTTTTTTTGTTTTTTGAGATAGGGTCTTGCTTTGTAGTTCAGGCTGGCCCTGAGCTCAGCCTTGAACTCAGCAATTCTCCTGCCTCTGCCTCCCAAGTGCTAGGATTACAGACGTGCGCCACCACGCCAGCACTGTGGGATGTGGTTGCTGGGGATCGAACCCAGGCCTTTGCATTTGCAAGGAAGATGCCATAATCACTGAGCTAAATCCCAGGCCCTTGACATAGTTTTAAAACTAGATATTGTGATATTATACATTCTTTGGGACACAGCCATATCACTTCTAGGTATCTATCCACTAAATTACTTATGTTATTTTCTTTTTTTTCCTTGAGACAGGTTCTTGCTTTTGTAGTTCAAGCTGGTCCTGAACTCAGCCTTGAACTCACAGCAATCCTCCTGCCTCTGCCTCCCAAGTGCTGAGATTACAGGTGTGAGCCACCACCATGCCCAGAACTCTAAATTACTTACGTTATTTTCAGCAAAAGTACCTGTTCCCAAATGTTTAGAGCAGTACTATTTAGAAGAGCCCCGGGGAGAGACTGTCTACATTCCCAACCATAACTGAACAAATCTATATATGTGCAGTGATATCTCAGTTTCACAAATAGTTTGCACTTGATTTGGTTCCCAAACAAGCATATGGCAAAATCTTAGATTTTTATTTTTGTTTTTGTTTTGCAAACTCTGCTTTGAGTGACACAGATGACTGTGACTGTTTTTCCTACACAAACACTGATGCAGCTATCCTTTCAAAATCATAGAACAAATGGAGTTTGTGAACTAAGGTACCATCATATTGTGATATATTCATACAAGGGATATTAAGTGAGTAATCAAAGGGTCTAAATCTGTACACAGTATGCATGAATTTCAAAAACATCACATTGAGCAAAAAAAATCCAAAATACACTCCTCAAAAATACATAGTATATGTTCTAAAACAAGCAGATTAGATGGCTACCCTTAGTAGGAGGTAGTAACTGAAAAGGAACATACAGGGGTGTTCTGAGATTCTGATAATATACTGTTCCTTGATGACTGTGATTTCATCTGAATGTGGTTATTTTTTAAAATGCATAAAGCTATACACTTATGACATATGTATTATTTTCTATTCACTTCCTCTTTCAGTAAAAGTTTTATGTAGTAAGGAATGCTGTTATTTTTTCTCCAACCATAAATAAGTACAGATAGAGAACTCTCCAATTGTAAAGGTTAATGATAAAGTTGTTAATATTTTCTTATATATTGCTTTTATGTTTGATACATTGTACCAAGAGAAATAAGCAAATAAGTCATTGCAATTTCATATTTGTCGCAATAAGGTTCTGGCTAAGGAGAGCTTGGTTAATGAAAAGACCAGCTTTAAAAAGAAACCAGGTAGTTTGAGTCAGGACAATAGAAATCATGCCTTGAGGACATTTTGGGAAACTGCAAGATCCTGCCCTTTGCCTTACAGAAGTAAGAGTCTGCTTGGAGAAGAATCTGGGTCTTTCTGCTTAAGTAGAGCTTAGTAAAGAACTGACTTGCTAGCACTCTAGGAAATTGGTTGTCAGAATTTGTTTCAAATTGCTCAGCCATGCAGGCCCTCAGGGGCATCTGTAGGCATGGCTCAAGGAGGCCCAGTGAGGTGGTCCTGGGCATCATCCATGTCATGCTGATTTTAAGGGAATGCAGAATGCAATGGCTGTGGGGTTAGGAGGCTTCCATTTTGATTTCAGAAGAAGGTTTGGGAAGGCAACTAGTTGCCCTGAGAGGGAAGCATGTGAGGCTATGAGAGTGAAGCTGACGTATAATGTAAAGAAGTTGGGAAAGTCAGGAACGTGGAGTATTTACTGAAGCAGCGCTTGCCCAAGAGAGGGCTTAGGTGATACAGAAGAAAAGTAGCATGTCACTTGGGGTTTCTATTATCCCACAACTTGCCCAAGTTGCTGGACAGGGAGCCACGGGATATAATGTTTGCCCGACTCGATTTTGTTCCCACTTTAGTACCATTGCATTGTATTCCCTGATTCCTCTTTTAAGAATGGGAATGTTTGTCTTGTGCCATTTGATGTTGACAATGTTCACCTTTCTCTTGGATTTTTACCACTAAGAGTTTGCTTTAAATCTCAGAGAAATCCTTAGATTTGGACTTTTCAGCAATGTTGTTATCGTTAAGACTTGATAACTTAGAAATGGACTAAATGCATTTTTGCATAAAGACATGTGCATAAAGAGTCTTTTGGAAGCCAGGGGTGGAATGTTATAGTTTAAATCAAGGATGTCCTCCCAAAGACCTCATGTATTCGTAGGCAGAGCTATTGGAAGGTAATTGGCTCACAGAGTAATTTGCTCATTAGTGCGCTCACTCACAGGGGAGTTCAGATCTAAATGTGCTAATGGAGGCATGTGGATGTGGCCTGCCTGGTATCTCGTTCCCTAGCCCCTCCCTTCATCTCTCTGCTTCCTGGTCACCATAATGTGAGCAGGTTTCCCCTGCCCACCCTTCCACTATGCTGTTTCCTCTGAGTCTGCTGAACATTGCCTGAAACTTCTAAGTCATGAGCCAAAATAAACCTCTTCCCCTTTAAATTTTAGGGGTTAGGTGTTGTGTCCTAGCAGTAAAAAAATGACTAAGGCAGGGCCGGGGATATAGCTCAGTGGTTCCGGCGCCTGTCTTGCAAGCGCAAGGACCTGGGTTCGATCCCCGATAACCACATAACAATACTGGGCGTGGAGACCCACACCCAGCAGCAACCAGCACCACATACCACAGTGCCGGGCATGGTGGCTCACGCCTGTCATCCTAGCACTCGGGAGGCAGAGACAGGAGGTTTGCTGTGATGTGAGTTGGAGGCTGAGCTCAGGGCCAGCCTGAACTACAAAGTGAGACCCTGTCTCAAAAAAAGAAAAAAAAAAAAGTGACTAAGGCAGATGCTGTACCCCCATCACATACATGCCTGTTCTCAGGTGAGTATAAATTACAATAATTAGGTATTACTAATGAACAACAGAGGCTGAGATGGGTGACTTGAATCTATTCACAGTCAGCCAATGGCCCATGAAATTTTATTTTGATCTAGAACGATATGGATATACAAAAACTGCAAGGGGTGGAAATGAATCTATTGATAATTCATAATAAATGCCATTCATAATAAATGCCAGTGCATTATCCCCAGATATGAGGCAAAGTGTGGCACCTATATGTCTTCATCATAGGCTCTGAGCAAAGGCAGAGCCAGCAGAATCTCTGTCACTAGATTAAAAAGCTAAAGGTGTAAATATAGTTTATCTATCCAACATTTTGTCTTCTTTATTTTGACCTAATTTTCTAACCTGGAAAATTGTTTGTTGCCTTTGGAGACAGGACTGCACAATAAAGTTCAGATTGACTTTGAGCTCACTGTATATCCCTGGCTGGCCTCAATCCTCCCGCCTCAGCCTCCAGAGTATTGGGATTACAGGTGTGTAGCACTGTGCCTAGCTACCCAGTCAGTAGAGGACTTTGAATCTTGATTCCATTTTTTTATCCTAATAAGTTATCCCTCCCACCTTTTGATATTCTTAGTCTTCATTCTTTCATTGTTTAGGAGCTTTCATTCAAACACAAAGAAACGTATGCAGCCAGAGATGTGCTCAGTGGTACCACACCTGCCTGGCAAGGGCACGGTCCTGAGTCCAAATGTGGTTCCCCAAAAGAAAAGAAGGAAGGAAGGAAGGAGGGAGAGAAGGAAGGAAGGGAAAAAAAGCCTTTCTGAGTGATTATATTTTCATCAAAATTTCTACAAAACTATTCTTAGCTATTCTCTTTAAACTCTTCTCCTTCAGCTGCTTTTCCTTACTCACCTTCTAGATACGCTTCCCTTTTCTTCTTCTACCCTCTTCCTTTTGACAGTTTCTCCTCACCGCACCAGTTCCCTGAAGTCAAATCTTATGAGTCAGCCCAATGTATTTCTGGCTTTATTTCTGACTAATATTGTTTCCCCAAGGAAGTAACTTCCTTGTCCGTTTTGTTTCTGTTTCTCGATCTGAAGGATGGCCGCAATAATGGAGCTTTCCTAAATATCTTCATCCCAAGAAAAGATATGAACAGCATACTTATTATGGCAATGAAAGCAGTGTTTTTTCCTCATGGCGGGAGAACTCGTCAGGTGAGCCATGAAAGTGTTGTCTGAGCTGCCTTTGAGGGCGGTCATATTCCATTTTTAGTCTGGCTTGAAGCAGAATAGACATCCTATTTCATGAACAGTACCAGAACAAGGCCCCATTTAGTGACTAAGCCAAATTATTTCTATTTTTTAAACATAAAAACGTGCTGAATTTAATGAAATTGAATTAAATGTATTGAACTTAAATTCTTTAATCCTTGACACTTGAATCATTGCTTCTAAGCCTCCTTTTAGGCAGAAAGAAAAACTTGTCAGAGGATTTAAATTTTGAGTAAGACTGCAATGTGAAAAACCAAATAGCCAAAACCCACTGACCTGAGTTCTGTAAGGGCTATGTATACCAAAGTGGCATATTATATTTGAATCCCTGAAATATTTTCTCTTTCTCACTTCAAGGCAAAGCATGTGCTACTTGAGATTCACTTCCCTTTCTTTCCTCCACCCTGAAAGAAGATTATTATCAATTTCCTGATAGTTTAGGGGAATAACAGAAAAAGTCAAAGAAATTGGACTCTGTCTTCTTGTGTTTGTTTTTTGCCAGTTTACCCATCCCCCAACTAATGTAATGCCAGATCCAACTACCATTTATTGAGCCTACTATGTGCCTGGCACATTTTGTCACTTAGAATTCACACAAGCAAGATGAGAAGCCTTCATTCTAAGGTGTCAGGCTGTACCATGCTATTCTTAACACTCAAGAAAATGAAATCAGTGAAGTATTAATGAGTGAAGTTTTAATGAAAATATTTGTGTAGTGTCTACACGGTTTCTTCAGTGAAGTATACACTTCAGAAGAGCAGAGTTTCAGTATGAAGTTTTCATTTTTCTAACCCCAGTGTGTAAATCAGGATCAAGTATAACAGTAATCATCATAGGAAACATTTCTTGAATGAGGGAGTTGACAGAAATGAGCAAACACACAAAACAAAAACTAGCTCCAAGTTTAGGCTGCCCAAGACCACATTATTAAGTGGTGAAGCTGCAATTAAAATGGCATTTAGACAGAATATAATGTATTTCTGCATATCATCAGTATTTGCTTTGAAAAGACTGGTATAAAATAGAAAAAATAATATGGAAGCAAACTGGGCCTTGAAAAAGCAAAGTGTTTTAGTCTGACTGGAAACTCCAGCTCACAAGCAGATCATTTGCAGTGTCATAAAGAGGAAGCCAAGTTTCTCCAGTCGAAGTATCTTGGACTTCTGTCTTTCCTGTAGAGTAAGGCAGTTATAATACCGTACACTACCCAAAAGAGTGACCAAAACACCCGAAGTATTTCACTTGTTATTTGCCTCTTTTGTACTGTGGAGTCCCAATCACAAGGAATTCTAGGTCCAGGTGGCTAGCCATACTGATGTGAAAACAGAAATGTTCAAATTGTAAACATGAATAGATTCTAAATGTACTAGTTTTCACTTTTTAAAGCAATTCACACAAACATGTTTGCAACCTGCTTTTTTGAAAAGAAATGTCTTCATAGTGAGAAAAACAGTTGCAAGCTCCAATCTAATAATACATAATCATCTGATACTATTTTAAAGCATAAAATCTTTCAAAGTCATTCAAGAATGAACAGCATTAATATTTTCTGCAGTTGTGAGTCAGAAATAAACACAAGCGTAAAACATACTGTAGAGGAGTTTAGGAGCAAAATACGTTACACTGTTCCACATTCAGATTTTGAAGTATTCTTATTCATTGGAATACTTGCCCAAATCAAGGTCATTTTCCAAGAAATTTATGTTTCTTGGACTTTCTGCCCAGCTGGTGTATTGATTTCACAGCCCTCTGTTCCAAATCTCAGTTCCAGCTCATTGTTAATTCCATCCTGCAGTGATCACAAAGGAAGGTGCTGCCCAGGCCTGGTAGGGGGGAGGGGGGAGGGGAAGGGGTGGGGGAGGGGAGGGGGAGGGGCAGGGGGGGAGAGCGGAGGGCAGAGGGGAAAGATCCATCTAAACTTTGAAAAGCCCAGCACTGACCTGCATTTTTAGGGTGATAGAGTCATTCAGACATGCTGATGGACAGCAGAGCCTCCCTGCTTCTGGTTTTTTTCCATGCAAGAGAAGACAGGCTGTTTTTGCAATAACCTTTCTCACTTCTGCCCACACGAGTGGCTCCATTCCATGCTTTAAATCATTGTCTTCATGAGGGTTAAGTAAACCTCCTTCCAAAGCTGTTCAAATCCAGTGGCATATTGTAAATCACATGCTGGCTTTTTCAAATGCCTGGGCGTTATTTTTGAAGATCTTCTATTTCTCTCTCTTTTTTTTTTTTTTTAAAGCAGCAGATTGTGGCACAAGCTTGGCTAAATTTTCTCTATCATTTGCCAGTGTTTGAATTTTAGCTGTCGTATTTCCCTTGATCTGGGTTGTACTTTAATAGATGTGCTGTCTCATGCTCACTAAAGAACCATTTCATTGCACTAATTATGATACTGTCCGACAGACTCCTCTCCAGGACTTAAAATGCCACACAATGACTCCTAATGAGGTTCAAGCTTTTTGTGTCCTTTTAATACCTACAATGGGGTGGTGAGATGTTAGCCATGCTCACCTCCCACTGCTGTGAAAAGCCTTTGCTCTTTTTTCCGGGGTCACTATCCTCTTCAACATAGCATGATGTTCTTGCTCTTGTCTATTTTGTTTTTGGAATTGTTTTACTTAAAGTTTCTGTAGCTTCTTAGCATACACTCTCTATTATTGTGACTCATAGATTCCAGCTGAGATTGCTGTTTCTTCTTATCCTTCCCTGTATTGGCACTGCACATTTTGGCTGTATCTTGTATGTCAGTTTGGGCACTAGACAAAGCAAGGTAGAAGTTGCACTATCACATACATCATTGTGTTCAGCCTCTCCACTTCTCACCCTTGCTCAGCATCTTTCTACACAAAGTGAACACTGAAGACCACCAGGAAATGATATGTGTAATCCATGCAGAATACCTAGATCAGGATAAGAGATAAATCAGTTATTTCCATGCCTTTTTATACTATATAATTGTTTTGTATTGCTAAGGCCTGATGCTTCAATAAAATCCCTGGATGGAGAAGTATTGTATACATTTTCTTTGCAACGTAACAAAGGTCCTTTGCAACTTGAAGCCTAGGGGACTAAAGAGAAAAAAAAATAAACTAGAATATAAATTGACTTGTTTTCAGAAAACAAGAAGTGAACTGCGGTCATAGTCTGGACACTGGGCTTGGTACTCTTAATAGGAAGACAGGTCCCGAGTGCTTATTGTGAATCCTAGCGTGGTTTAGTCAAGGCTTGAGCCATACTCCCAGCCTGGCTCTGCACTGGCTTTGCCAATTACCAGTTCCACCAGCAGGTAAGGTCCCTGTGATTCGTTTTTCTCTTTTATAAAATAGGAAATAATAGTCCCTCCCTTATTTATACACACACACACACACACACACACACACACACACACACACACACACACAATGTTTGGCAGATAAATGCCTTATAAACACTTATCGCTATTAATAATATACCACTGTTGTTATTGGAACTGAGTAAAAATAGATAACTATTTTCTTAAGAAGTAATGAGATAAACTGGGCCTGGTGGTACATGCCTGTAATCCCAGCACCTGAGAGGCTAAGGCAGAAGGATCACTAAAAATCTGAGGCCAGACTGGGCTACATAGTGGGTTCAAGGCCATCATGAACTTCACAGTGAGACCCTGTCTCAAAAAAGAGTGTATTGAGACAATAAAAAGAAGGTAGGGCTTGGATTTGGATAGCATTGGGTTCTGGAAGACCTTATTTCTTATAAATTAAAGTGTCTGATGTGTTTTCTAAAACTCTTCATGCACTTTTGTAGGACTACAAAGGATTACTTAGGTAACATTCTCATTGCACCATGACTAGCACAGAGAAGGTCCTCAAAAATGGAACTGATATTAATATCCTTATTACTGTGGCATTTAACTTGATCTACTATAAAACAGACCGTTATTTTGTTTCACATCAAGAAAGAAATGTTGCCAGTAAAATAATTATGGCCCATCAAGATAAGATATATTCCATTGTCAAATAAACAGAGATGTGAGGGGAATATTCTAAAACAGATGAAATACACTAGCTTTGCTTAGTGAAGGATCACAAAACAGCTAATTTTCCATACTTTAGGGAGCCCTGCCAAGGTACAGGGTGAAAGCTCAGTCCCTTGGCTACAGGGTTTCAAGGCCCAAGTTCTTAGATATCAAGCCTGGGTATGTGAGAACACATTATTTTTATTCCCACATGGACCACAGGAGACCCCTGGGAACCCATGGCTGTGGATAGTCTGTTCTTCCCCATTGACTTGTTATGAGAATGTCAACTAATCATAATTAAAATGTCAATGAAATGTATTTATCATGGTCCTTTATCAGGCAGCTCTGCTATAAATTCACAAATAACCCAAACATAGAAATTGCATAGAAGTTTTCTTAGTTGTTTGAATTTCTTCTCTTTTTTTTAATATGCACGCACAATATTTTCATTCCACGTCCTTTAAGTAACCATGAGAAAACTCTCTGCTTTGTCTTTTTCTGCTTCTAAGGCCCTAGAGAATAAATCGAGTTTTTGGGACATAGCCAGATGTGTGATAGGTCTACAAGGAAAACAATAAGCAATCTTTTCTGTTTGGAAAGACTAAATGCAGAGACTACTGCCCTGATAAGTTAGACATAAAAATAGTCTTCTCTTCCCTGCCTGGGGCCTCTCTTTTAATTAGCTTTCCTTTGAAGGTTGACTGAGATGAGTTAGAGTATCTTTTCTCATTCAGATCCAGTGCATGTGGGGGGTGTTAAAATTTACACACAGAACTAAACTCTTTGCAGTGCCAGGTTCTAAATCATCACTATCACTGAGTTTAGTCTAGTGCCACTGGCTTCATCAGACACATATTTCTCTCTGTCATAAGGGATTTGGGGCTCGCTTATTTTAAATTCTTAGAACACAACCGTTTTCTTTTCATTCCTACACATTCTTCATTCGATATTAATCTAAATGGCTTCTTTAAAAATTGTATCTTATTTTATTGCCAAGAAATGCTGCACGGTCCATTCCTATTCCTATTTCTGAACATATGGTGCTCATCTCCTTGCCACTATAGGGAGGAAAGGGCCGATTGTCAGAGATCAAAAAAGGGATCTCGGGGAAAAAAAATGTGTGGTAGAAGAAGAAGAGCACTGGTGCATGTTTGCACAGCCTTTCTATTTATAGCTGCAACACATATACGTTGCCTCCAGCAAAGGGGCTGAGTCTACTGCACTCTGGGAGTGCTAATTAGCTAAGTCCTGGAAGAAACTTCCCTACCCACACAACAATCACTTCCTAGTGCTATTTGGAGAAAAGTAAAGAGGATCCCACATTACCAAAAACAAATCTCAACCCCCCTCGAAGAAAAACTAGATGATAATTTTCTGGATGTTTTCTGATAATTTTCTGTTTCCGGTGGCGCTGCCACCGGAAACAGAGGCATTCCAAGTTTCTCAACAAAACTAATTTGATTCAACCAAACTAAAGTAGATTACAATCACCTGGATGAAATATTTCTGCAATCTGTTTCCTGCCCTGATTCTAGTTTGTAAGATTCTTGTTTTTTGAGACAGGGTCTCACTTTGTAGTTCAGGCTGGCCCTTAGCTCAGCCTCCAGCTCACATCACAGCAATCCTCCTGCCTCTGCCTCCAGAGTGCTGGGAATACAGGTGTGACCCACCACGCCTGGCACTGTGGTATGTGATATTGGTTGCTACTGGGCGTGAGTCTCCACGCCCAGTATGGTATGTGGTAACCAGGGATCGAACCCAGGTCCCTGCTTTTGCAAGACAGGCGCTGGAACCACTGAGCTAAATCTCCAGCCCTGTAAGATTCTTGAAAGCAAGACAATCTGATTTATTTTTTATCTTGTTTTTTATAATCTTTGTTTTTACATCTTTGTAGTAAGTACACAATGATTACATTCATCGTGTAGAGTTGGTATGTGTACATAACATATCTTGATGCTTTTTACATTCCTATACTCTCCTTTCCCTCCCACCCTTGGTCTCTTTTCCTTTTGCAAAAGATTCATCTCCCTGTTTCCTTTTGTTTTGCTCTTCTGATTCCTCATATAAGAGAAATCATGTGATATTTAAGCTTGTGTATCTGATTTATTTCACTAAACATTATGGTCTCAAGGTACAAGTGACACAAACGTATCATTCTTTATAGCAGACTAATACTCCATTGCGTGGAAATAACCACATTTTCTTTTCCTTATGTTTTAGAATAATGTCTGACAACTTGTATGTTCTGCACAAATGTTTGTTGAGCATAGAATTAATGTTCAAGCTTCCAATCGCTACTAAAACACCCATCATAGTGAAATACACTTTTGTTGTAGATAGTGGTTCATCTTAATCCTAGTGCTGGAGAGACTAAGGCAGGAAGGCCACTTTGTGCAAGCCAGCCTGTGCTACATAGTGAGTTCAAGGCCAGCCTGAACTACATAGTGAAATCTTCTCTCAAAAAAATTGATAAAAAGGAAATACAATATTTAGCAAATGGAAAAAAATACTAACCAAATCCTGGTTGACATTTTAGCAGATTATTTCTGTTAGAACCTAGTCTGAAACCAGTATGCATAATTCTAAACTCCATGGATTTATATACAAACTGTATCTTATATAATCATTGATTCCCACACAAATCCAATGGACTCTCATAGAATTTTAAATGAGTAAACAATCAGTCATGATTGTTGAAATCTGCATTCCAGAAGCAGATTTTGAGATCAAGTATTGTGTCAGGTGCTGTCTAACTTACTTTTCTCATTGCTGAAACAAAATACTTCTCACCCAAAGTTAGAGGAGAAAAGGTTTATTTTATCTCACAATTTGTAGAGGTTTCCGTTCCTGGCTCCAAGGCAGAGAGGCGTGGAGGAGAAGCAATAGTCCTTGGCAGGGTAAGCAGGAAGCAGCAAGCAGTAAGCAGCCTTCCTTCTGTCTCTTTATATTCCATGCAGGCTCCAAACCTACCAAGTGGTACCACCCACACCCAGGGTGGGCCTCCCTTTATCCACACCCAAAACCATGCCTAACCACACAGTTTTAATCCCTGCATCACACAGCCTAGATCCAGCCACCTCCAAAAAGCCCCACCTACACGCACATGAGGCTTTGCAGGGGCACAACTAGATACAAACCATAACAGATGTTTTTAGGGACATTACATCTCAGAAGGAAAAAATAAGAAAGCATGATGGGGTAGGAGGCTTTTAGACCAGGATGCAGATCTGGTCATATCTGTCCTACCCAGCAGAGGCTCTTGAACAAGGATCACCCATGCAAGGAGTCTCCTGTTGGGTAGATAAACAACTTGAACATTGACTACCACCTTGTTCAGTCACAGGCTGGTACCACCACAACCTTCCAGCCCCTCCCCCAGCAGAATGTCAATTAAAAGCTGAGGTGGACCCAGAGCAAGTGAATAGCTGGCTCTAAAACCTTTCTTGAAGAGAAATCCTCATTCTGCCTCCTTCTTGGCCACAAAGACACTCTGCTATTATCTTTTTGAAGAAAAATGTTTGCACAGTTATTCTTCAGTGTGCTATTCTTAAATTAGGTCTCTAAATTGTTCTGTCATATACTCAATTGTCCATCAACTCCTGAAGAATTTTAAGGTAGCCACATAATGTGACATTGGATGTTTAATTGGATAATGTTTTTTTAATACTGGATTAATACTTTTTTGCTCTTTCTTTGCAATGTTAGGGCCACAGGTACAATATGCTTTTAAGATTCATCCACAGGGGGCCGGGGAGTTAGCTCAGTGGTTCCGGTGCCTGTCTTACAAGCGCCAGGGCCCGGGTTCAATTCCCCGGTAACCACATACCATACTGGGCGTGGAGACTCACACCCAGCAGCAACCAGTACCACATACCACAGTGCCGGGCATGGTGGCTCACGCCTGTAATCCCAGCACTTGGGAGGCAGAGGCAGGAGGATTGTGATGTGAGTTGGAGGCTGAGCTCAGGGCCAGCCTGAACCACAAAGCAAAACCCTGTCTCAAAAAACCTAAAAAAAAAAAAAAAAAAAAAAGATTCATCCACAGTTATTTTTCCTTCATTTTATTAAATCTAATCTATCTGCAAAATGAGTAAGCCCTGGTTTGGAATAGTGTCCAATTTCTGTTGTGTAAAATTCCCCCCACAGCTGATTTCTGGCAGAGGTGATGAAACTCAGAACAGAGAAGGGAAGAGACACACAGTGGCTATTATACAGTTTCTCTTCCATGCAGATGCAATAAATAGCCATGAGCACAGATAATTCTAACACACACAGTAAGAGTATAGTAATAATAGACTGTGTAGTAATAGTAATTATAGTAATAGTAATTATAGACTGTAATAATTAGTAAGTGAGGGCTGGAGATTTAGCTCAGTGCCTCCGGTGCCTGCCTTGAAAGTGCAAGGTCTGAAGTTCAATCTTGGTAGCTACATACAACAATGCCAGGTCTGGAAACTCACACCCACCAGCAATCAGTACCACATACCATAATGCTGGGTGTGGTAGCTTGGGCTTGAAATCCCAGCACTTGGGAGGCAGAGGCAGAATTGCTGTGAATTAAGGCTGAGCTCAGGACCAGCCTGAACTACAAAGTGAGACCCTGTCTCAAAAAAAAAAAAAAAAAAATCAGTATTATCTTTCTAATACACCTTCTTTAGTTATAAGTATAGGTGATCTAATTTTTAAAGTTTGTCTTTAATAACCAGTGCATTAAATTTTAATAATAGGTTTTCATGAGCTAATTGTAGAATATCACTGCAGCCCAAAACTTAACCTTTCAGATGCCCACTTTGAGGTAATTTGAGTAATGTGCACAAGAACTCTGATACGAGAATATTCCTTGCATCTAGGTATGAGGGTATGGCCTGTAATGCCAACACTTTGAAAGAGTAAGGAAAAAGTCTTGCAAGTTTGAGTCCAGTTTTGGGAACTTAGACCCTGTCTCAAAATAAATAAATAAATATATATATATTTAAATTTTTTAATCTTTATTGGTACATTAAATATACACATCATGAGTGCACTCCATAATGGGGGTTTGTACCAGCATAAGACACAACTTAATTCTCATTTTTTCCCATAGCCCTACCCACCCTACCACCCCCCCATATACATAAAATTTGTTTCCTTACTTTTTTGTTACAATCTCAACATTTTCCCCTTCTTCCTATTTTACATTGAGCATTTTCTATTTCACAATATATAATATATAATTCTATTTTTAAAAGGATTGAGAATGTAGCTTAGTGTGAAGGCATGGGTTCAGTTCCCAGTACCATCCCTAAAACATTATATATTTTTAAAATTGTGGAGGAACACGATCATGAAAATAGAGCTTTTGCAAATGGAATGCAGACCAAGAGTAAGAGAAGGTTGGGAGGGAAGAGTGAGGGATGAAATAAAACAGAATTAAGATGAATTTTGTATATATATCAATGCCCCACAACAAGGGGACTCACAATGTACTGTGAGCATGTACTAGCAAAAAGGAAAGACAAGGGTCCCTAAACTGAGAAATTGGTACAGTAGGAGTCAGTCACATAACCTTAAACTGTACTTTCACAGGATGAATTAGGTCCTCATACGTCAATATATGTTTATCTCAAAGCTGCAAATACATGTATGCACCAGCATGATACCAAATTTGTAAACATTTTAAGCCAAAAACATTCTGAATCGAGTTTTTTAAAATGTGAATATATAGTGAAGATGTAAAAACATATATTCAATTCTAGGGTGGGAAAGAAGCAAGGTTTCCGCTGTATCTGAGATTTTATTTATTTTAAAAGAAGATGATAAGGTTGCTTAGACAAGCTGAGTAAGCAGCAGTCAGAAGGACGCAGAGTATCTATAAAATATTATCATGAAAAAATAGGACTTATATCCACCTAATGTCTGGACCCAAATCTCAATTTACTGAAAAATAGAGGACAAAGAAAAGTGTTAAACAGCTACTAGGATATCGTTATCAAAACCTGGAGTGTATGTTTCTTCAACAAATAGACTGCAATAAAAAAAAAAATAGATATAAGGACAAGGACCCTACAGTTAAAACAGAGATAAGAGGTATAGCCGTCAGTCACAGTGTTTAAACGTCACCGCAATTCTGACTGAAAGAAACAAAAATTATAAAACAGAAATATAAAAAACTAAATGCCCCCAAATATTAATGAATCACTATTATTCACTTACTTGATAGATAATATTGTGGAATTAATTTCTAAATCATCTTTGTCTATTAAAGATTGGGATTAAAAAGTGTCTGGATGAAGTAACATATAGGATTTACTCCCAAATAATCATGCATGGTGGGGAATGAATAGAGATATCGATGAAACCGTGTTGCTATGTTTTCTTTTATATGACTGAAATTTTACATAAATAACTTTGAAAGGGAGAGAAAATCGCAGCTTACAAGAACAATGTAAACACTAAATCTAGGAGGTTTAACACCTATGATATCCAGGAAAGTGTCATTTTATTTTCTATGTATCTGGGAAGTTTGAAATGCTACCTAGTTGAAGTTTATGCAGGCATTGAATGAGTATAAATACCTCCACAGTGCCGCAAACATAAAATACACTCTGGCTATATTTTAGATACTGTGACCCAGCCCCACTGGAGGAAGACAGATAAGATATCAGTGGTGAGACTGGAGCTTCCCACTGCCTGCTCCTCAAACATGCCAGACACTTGATTTACCCTCCTACCAGATTCCCTCTGTGCCCCCTCAGATAGTGGGCCACCACTATCTAGTGCCATGAAGAGAAATTAATCCTTCCTCTCCACTTTAAAAAAAAAAATCTTAGTCCACTCTGCACACTAAATACCTTGCCTGTCATTGTCGGTTACGTTCCCCTCTAGTGACGTACACTGGGCTCCCTGGTAAACGGTGAAGTTTCAAAATTTGTTCATCAGAGTGATGGTGCTTGGAGCGCATCGTGTCTCATTCTCATGTACACGAAGTGGTCCTTGGTGTGTTTCATC
>PVIR01028707.1:0-21443 GCA_004026965.1 Petromus typicus | reverse complement strand
CCTGTAATCCCAGCACTCGGGAGGCAAAGGCAGGAGGATTGCTATGATGTGAGTTTGAGGCTGTAGTGAGGGCCAGCCTGAACCACAAAAGTGAGACCCTGTCTCAAAAAACTTTAAAAAAAAATAGGGCTGGGGAGTTAGCTCAGTAGTTCCGGTGCCTGTCTTGCAAGCGCAAGGACCCGGGTTCGATTCCCTGGTAACCACATACCATACTGGGCATGGAGACTCACACCCAGCTGCAATCAGTACCACATACCACAGTGTGGGGCGTGGTGGCTCACGCCTGTAATCCCAGCACTCGGGAGGCAGAGGCAGGAGGATTGCTGTGATGTGAGTTGGAGGCTGAGCTCAGGGCCAGCCTGAACCACAAAGTGAGACCTTGTCTCAAAAAAACCTTAAAAATATTAATTAATTTTAAAAATACAATAAAATTACATGGCATTAACCACTTTGAGATGTGTAATATAAAGCTGTCTGGTATATCCACAGTGTTAAGCAACTATGATGTCGTCCCCATCAAAGCTTTTTAATTTCCTCAAAAGGAAATTTAATGTGCACTATGTCTTTTCTCTCTGTACCATCCTATCTGCAGCCCTGAAAAATGCCAATATTTCTGTCTCTATACATTTGCCTATTTTTCCAATAGGCCAAATTGAATGTACATCTGTCCAATTGTAGAATTCACAATTGAATAATATTGCATTGTGTGTTTACACACCTACAGGTTATCCATTACATTGTGGATAAGTTGTTGAGAACTTGACTCAGTTTCATAAAGCAGCATTCTTATGATTATATGCTTACAAGATTTATTAGAGTGCTTTCTAGTTCTCAAGGTTATTACCAATAATGAAATCACTGTTCCATGTGCTAGTTCTCTGTTACTATTTGGTAGACCTTTCCTCTGTCTCCTAAGTCTGGTGGCATAGTTTTTATTCCAACATCACTGTTTGGGGCTCCAGGATCCTGCACCCTTGCTGACATTTGCTATGTTCCTTTACCACAAGGTTTTGATGTGTGTTTCCCTCATAGCTAATGGTGTTGAGTACCTTGTCTTGTGTTTCTTTGTTGTTTGTCCATTTGTTTTGATAAAGTTGTTTCCCCAGTTTTATTTGAATATGAGTAAGCATGAGCTTTGCATCTGATTTTTCTCTATTTTCAACTTTCAACTAAGTGAATACTAACTGTTGAATATGTCTCTTTGGGCTGCATACCCAACTGTGAGTGTGTACAGCGATACACACACACACACACACACACACATACACACACACACCCAAAAACATGTTAGCAAGGAACTGAATCTTAGCAGGAAAAAACTCACTGGATAGAACCAGAGGGTAATGTCTTCCCATGGGGGGCACCCCCCTGACCACATACACGCACATCCAGGCATGTGGAGCCCACTCCCGAGTGCTGAGACTCAGGTGCCTCCCACAGAGTGTAGATGCTGAGCAGCCCGCGCTCTCACTGGCTTCACTCAGCCCAGGCCGCAGGTCACCTGCTGCTCACCCGGCCCATGGAGATCTTGAGGTCAGACTCGTCACCATTTTGGCCCCATTTCACTTCCTCTGTGCCTCAGGATGGTATGTCAGTTCTTATTATCTGTGGAGGCCACTGTGCACCATCGTTGCTGTGTCACTCAGAATACTTGTATTTCCCCCAGAAAATGCAATTTCTCTTTGGCTCATCATCTAAGGTTCCTGTGCATCGGCTGAGGCGCTCACGGACCTGACTGTGGTGATGTGCTCGGGGAGTGACCTCGTAAGCAGGGAATGGCTCATTCACATCTGGGTGACCTAATTCCCAATCAGATCCTGTTCCTCGGATATAAGGGTAAATGGATGAAGAACTGAACACACCAAACTGGATTACAGTGATCTGTGCCTAACATCAAATCATTATAATGCATTTGTTTTTTAATTTATGCAGCACACAGCCACGTTTTTAACACAGTAACAATTATTAAAGCAATAATATGATAGAGCCTTTTACTAAGCTCTTCCCTTACAGGATAATATATGAATATGTTCCATTTAAATGATGTGATGACCCACAATTTCATGAACGTGAAAATCACATCGCACTCTGTATGTGAAGTGCACGCAGTGGGAGTGAGGACGTCGCAGGGCAATGGAGCTGCTCACGGCAGGGAGAGTGAGAGGACTGACGAGTGCCGGACAGATGCCTGGTCTCTGCTTGAGCTCAGACACGAGGACTTCTGGGTGCTCTCAGTCACCAGCTAGTGTGGTCACACACAGTGCTGGGTGATGGGTCTCATGGGAGGTCAGAGGAAGGTTTTTTTTTTTTTTTAATTGAAATCTTTATTGGTTCATATGAATACACAGGGGAAGGTTTTTGTCTTGGTTCCCTGTGAACTTGCAGCACCGTGTTAGCACTTTTACTACTATCATAGGTTGAGCAGTAATAAGCAGCCTCATCCTCAGGCTGCAGGTTGGAGATGGTCAGGGACGCTGTGTTGCCGGACTTGGAGCCAGAGAAGCGATCAGGGATCCCTGTCGGCCGAGTAGTTCCCAGCATCACAGTTTTGGGCGCAGCGTCCGAAATCTGTTGGTACCAGCCTACACCATAGCTTCCCACGTTGTTACTGCTTCCGGTGCAGGTCAGGGTCACCGACTCTCCCCGAGATCCTGACAGCGAAGCTTCCTGAGTCAGCACAGCCTGTGCCCACGACTCTGGAACAGAAACAGGAGAGAAGTCAGCCTGCCTTATTCTCCACACCTTGTTTCACAAACAAAAGGCAACATGGACCCTGAGCCTTTCGCAACTCTGTCCTGTTTCCTAGACAGTCACCTGAGCAGAGAGTAAGGAGGGAGAGGAGCAGAGGAGTCCAGGCCATGGTGGAGGCTCCCACACAGTGCTGATTCCTGAGGCCGCACAGCTGCCTCAGAGCCTCGCAGGTCTCTTGTACCTACTTCCCCAGTGGAGGGGGTGGAAGGGCCCCGTATGCAAATTGTGCCCCTCTCTGTGAAAGCCTGCCCTCCCTGCACTCTGGTTATCTCCCACTGGGGCAAGGCAGAGCTGACTGACCCTCCCAGAGGTGAGGTTGAGCATCTCCTTTGTCTCAGGTCTTCTGAGAACCAGGCCCCACAGGGGAGCTGGGAGCTGATGTCTGGCTGTGCGGGTCCACAGCGCCCCCTGCTGCCCAAGACCAGATCTTTCAGTCGAACATGCACAGAATCAAGACATGCACAAAACCACCTCTCCTTGGCTTCTTTCCCCACCTCCTTCTCAGAGAGGTGTGCTGGTCACTAGAAAGGAGCTCCCTCCTTATCTACAATACTCTCAGCACGGTAGCTAAACTCCCACTTAGAGGTATATTGTAGTGTTTCTTCACTGTGACTTATCTCTGGAGGCAGCACACTGGAGAATGCAGTAAACTGTCTGAACAGCCAGGAACTGAGAGGAAAGGCCCGGATTCCTGACATTTCTGCCCCTTCTGCCTACTTTCTCCCAGAACTGGTGTCTTCTCTCCAAAAACATCCTTTATCCCCTTACTGCCTAAAGAGTGGAAGGACGATTTCAAGCTAAGACTCTCATTAAGGAGGGGAACTCAGCTCTGAGCAGTCCTAGGGAACCCAGTTTTCTCTTACAAAACCTCGTAATTAGCCTCGAGATGGGTCCAACGTCTGATGATGTCCATGCACTGGGGATATGGAGCCCAGCTGGATTGTCCTGCATGTGCATGTGGAAATCCTAACTGCAAGCTCTCCAGGTGCACTGACTTCTACCCCGTGTGATCACTGATGTTCCACTGCTCTGCACGGGGAGAAGGAGGGAGAATTTGCGGCATCATCTGACCATCTCATTAAGACCTGTGAGATAGTTCTGGTCCACAGAATAGGGTAAGATATTAAAGTATTATCCTTTCTTTCCTCTTATTGTGACAATACCAGAAATTGACCTCAGAACCGTGTAATACGGTTGGCATGGAGCCCATCAGGTATATGCTCAGCCTCCAAATTGTGTTCTGCTGTGTTGAAATTAGTATTACATGGAGTTAACCACTTTGAAATATGTCATTCAAATATGTTGGTATATCCACAGTGTTAAGTAGCTGTCATGTCTTTCCAATTGAAAGCATTTTAATGTCCTCCAAAGGAAAGTTGAAGGTGCATTAAGTCTTTTCTCTCCTCACCATCATTTGTGCAGCCCTGAAAAATGCTAATATTTCTGTCTCTATAAATTTATCTGTTCTTCAACATTAGCCAAATTTAATATACATTTGTCCATATTGTAGAGGTCGGTGGTTGAATAACATTGCATTGTGTGCTTATACATCTACAGTTTATCCATTAAGTTGTTGTTTTTTTTTTTTTTTTTTTTTTTTTTTGACAGGGTCTTGCTTTTGTGGTTCAGGCTGGCCCTGAGCTCAGCCTCCAACTCACATCACAGCAATCCTCCTGCCTCTGCCTCCTGAGTGCTGGGATTACAGGCGTGAGCCACCACGCCCGGCACTGTGGCATGTGGTACTGATTGCTGCTGGGCGTGAGTCTCCACACCCAGTATTGTATGTGGTTAATTGGGGATCAAACCCGGGTCCTTGCCCTTGCAAGACAGGCGCTGGAACCACTGAGCTAAATCCCTACCCATCCATTAAGTTTTTGATAATTTGTTGACAACTTGACTCATTGCGGTAATAGCAGCCCTCTTATGACTATATGCACACAAGATTTATTAGAATGCTGTCCAATTCTCAAGGTTATCACTTATAATGAAATCGGTGCTCCCTGTGCTAGTTCTCTGTTACTATTCGGAAGGCCTGCCATCCATCTCCTAGGTCAGGTGGCACAATTTTCCTTCCAACATCACTGTTTGGGGCCCCAGGTTCCCACACCCTTGCTGACACTGGCTATACTCCTGTACCTTTAGGTTTCCATTTGTCTTTCCCTCATCATTAATGGTGCTGAGAACCTCATCTTGTGTTTCTATGTTGTTCATCCGTATTGTTGTGATAAAGTTCTATTCCCATCCTTTCCCCATTTTTATTTGAAGATGAGTAATCATGAGCTTTGTTTCAGATTTTTCTTCATTTTGGAATTTTAAAAATCTTTATGGTACATTATGAATACACATCATGATCGCATTCAATATTGAGAATTTGTACCAGAATATGACATGACTTGCTTCTCATTTTTCCTCTTTCCTCCCCCACCTGCCACCCCCACTGCCTATATACATAATCTTTGTTTCCTTTTTTTCTGTATTACTATCACATTCTTTTCCCCTCGTTATTTACCCCTACACCCTCTTTCCTTTGAAACGTTTTCTATTTCACATCATCAACTATACATAGTACAACTTATTTACAACTTCATTTCCTCACACCAGAGAAAAAATACAATATTTACACATGTGTAACCTGTTTATTTGACTTATGAGGATGTCCTCAAAGTACATCCATGTGAGTATGAATGACTCAATCTGATCATTTGTAATGGCAGAGTAATACTCCATTGTATAAAAGAACAAATTTTTATTCATTCTCCAGTTGATGGATGTTTGGATGCTTTCTCTGATTTAGCAATCACACACTGAGCTGCTATAAACATCAGTGAACATATGTCGCTGTGATATGAATCTTTTAATTCTTTTGTGTATATACCTAGCAGAGTGATGGCTGGGTCAAATGGGACCTCCAATCCTTTTAAACATCTACAATTAGAGATCCAGGAAATCAAGAATGAAAGTGAATTTTACTCAATAGGATGAATATGGCAGAAGACTGAATTTTAGCCCTGAAAGATAGGATCTCAGCCAATGAACAGGAAAGACATAATTTATGGAAAATGGCAAGGGATCATGAGAAATAAATCCAATAACTTCTAGATGCTACAAAGAAGAACAACATGAAATTGACTGGGGTCACTGAGAAAGCTGGAGACAATACAAAAGACATTTAAGAAAAACTATTAAAAGATATAATGGCAGAAAACTTCACAGGAAAAGGAAAAGAATTGGACATACAAATATATTCAGCATCCGGAGCGCCACATTGCATGAGACATGAAAAAATCTACACATAGGCATATAATTATCAAAGCTCCAGACACCAAAAAAAGAATAAAATAGTGAAAGGATCCAGAGAAAAGAAAATAATTACATACCAAGGGCAGCCCGTCAGGATCGCAGCAGACTTTTCAGTTTGGAATTTAGACAAAGTGAACATTCTTGTTGAATTTGTGTTTTCGGGCTGCATACGCAACTGTGAGTGTGTACAGTGATACACACACACACATACACACACACACACACACACACACAGAGAACGTGTTAGCAAGGAACTGAATTTTTAGAAGGAAAAAACTCACTGAATAAAACCAGAGGGCAGTGTCTTCCCACGGTGGACACTCCCCTGACCCCGTACACGCACATCCGGGCATGTGGAGCCCACTGCTGAGTGCTGAAACTCAAGTGCCTCCCACAGAGTGTAGACGCTGAGCAGCCCGCAACCTCGTTGGCTTCACTCAGCCCTGGTCTCCTGCTGCTCACCTGGCCTGTGAGGCATCTCATGGTCAGGCCTGTCACCATTGTTGCCCCATTTCACTTCATCTATGCCGCAGGATGATATGTCAGTTCTTATATCTGTGGAGACCACTGTACACCATTGTTGCTGTGTCACCCAGTATACTTGTATTTCCCCACAAAAGTGGTTTGTCTTAGCTTCATGAGCTAAGGCTACTGAGCGTCCGCTGAAGCGCTCATGGACCCGACTGTGGTGATGTGCTTGGGGTGTGACCTCAGAAGCAGGGAATGGCTCATTCACTTCTGGGTGACTTAATTCCCAATCAGATCCTGGTCCTTGGATAAGAGAGTACATGAACGAAGAACTGAAACCAACAAACAAGATTACAGTGACCTGGAAAATGTCAAATCAATGTAATGCATTAATTAATAATTTATGAAGCACACAAACATGTCTTTAACACAGTAACAATTATACAAGCAATAATGTGATAGAACTTTTATACTAAGTTCTTTCCGTACAGCGCAAACCAAATATGTTCCACTTAAACAATGTTGTGATCCAAGATTTCATGAGTGTGAAAATCACATCGCACTCTGTATGTGAAGTGGACGCAGTGGGAGTGAGGACGTCGCAGGGCAATGGAGCTGCTCATGGCAGTGAGAGTGAGAGGACTGACGAGTGCCGGACAGATGCCTGGTCTCTGCTTGAGCTCAGACACGCGGACTTCTGGGTGATCTCAGTCACCAACTAGTGTGCTCACACACAGTGCTGGGTGATGGGTCTCGCGGGAGGTCAGGGGAAGTTTTTGTCTCAGTTCTCCATGAGCTTGCAGCACCGTGTCTGCATTTTTATTGTAGTCCCACGTAGAGCAGTAATAATCAGCCTCATCCTCAGGCTGCAGGTTGGAGATGGTCAGGGACGCTGTGTTGCCGGACTTGGAGCCAGAGAAGCGATCAGGGATCCCTGTCGGCCGAGTAGTTCCCAGCATCACAGTTTTGGGCGCAGCATCCGAAATCTGTTGGTACCAGCCTACACCATAGCTTCCCACGTTGCTACTGCTTCCGGTGCAGGTCAGGGTCACCGACTCTCCCCGAGATCCTGACAGTGAAGCTTCCTGAGTCAGCACAGCCTGTGCCCACGACTCTGGAAGAGAAATGATAGAGAAGTCAGCCTGCCTTATTCTCCACACCTTGTTCAACAAACAAAAGGCAGCATGGACCCTGAGCCTTTCGGGACTCCATGCTGTTTCCACGCCAGTCACCTGAGCAGAGAGTGAGGAGGGAGAGGAGCAGAGGAGTCCAGGCCATGGTGGAGGCTCCCACACAGCGCTGATTCCTGAGGCCCCACAGCTGCCTCAGAGCCTCGCAGGTCTCTTGTACCACTGTAAGGTGTGGAAGGGCCCCCTATGCAAATTGTGCCCCTCTCCCTGAGAGCCTCCCCACCCTACACTCTGATTATCTCCCACTGGGGCAGGGCACAGCTGACTGATCCTCCCAGGGGTGAGGTTGAGCATCTGGTTTGTCCCAGCTTTTCTGATCACCAGGCCCTGCAGAGGAGCTGAAACCTGGTGTCTGGCTGTACAGGTTTACAGCGCCCCCTGCTGCCCAGGAAAAGATTACTCTGTCTGGAGTGCGCAGAATCAGAATATGCTTGTACTATTTTCTCCTGGGCTTCTGTGGTCACCTCCATTTCAGACAGGGTCCTTTTCACTCTCCAGGATCTTCTTTCACTGTGACAGTGAAATTCCTGCTTCACGTTATAGTTCTCCGTTACTGTTCTGAAGACTCGCCATTTGTCTCCTAGGTTTGGTGCAACATTTTATATTTCAACATCATTATTTTAGGCTCTATTTTCTCCACACTCTTGCTGTCATTTGCTGTGTTGCTTTACTTAGTGTATCACGTTTGGATACCATGACGTTCGGTTTCTATTCCTCTCATGGCTCAGGCTGTAGAGCTTCTTTTCTTGTGCTTCTTTCTTCTTTGTCCATCTTAGTTTGAGAACGTTCTATTTACATCATTTCTCCATTTCTATTTGAATATTAGCGATCATGACCTTGTTTCAGTTTTCCATCTTGGAATTTCTACCTGGTGAGTCCTACTCAGGTTCAATTTGTCCTTTTTGGAGGCTGGACTCGGAGCTGTGAGTGTGTACAGCAGCAGACACACACACACACACACACACACACACACACACACACACATCTGTGCTTAAGAACCTGAGTATTAGTAAGAAACAAACTCACTGAAAAGACGGAGAGGGTACTGTCTTCTTACAGCGGACACTCCCCTGATCACATACACACACATCCGGGCATGTGGAGCCCACTGCTGAGTGCTGAGACTCAGTAGCCTCCCACAGAGTGTAGACGCTGAAGATCCTGCGCTCTGGTCTGGGCCTTCACTCAGCCCACGTCCTTCTCTGTATTCATCCAGGCCCCTGTTCCCCCGCTGCTCACCTGGCCCGTGAGGCATCTCGTGGTCAGGCCTGTCACCATTATTGTCCCACTTCCCTTCATTTGTGCCGCAGGCTGATATCTCCTTTGCTTTTCTTTGTGCCGGGCACTGGGGTTCCCTTTCAAGGCCTCAGGATCAGTGTGAGTGCCTCACATCCTGGCTTCTGTGTGACACATCGTTACACACATGTTGTGTGTATGTACGCTGTGGAACACGGAGCCCACACAGACCATTCTGCACCAGTGTGAAAGGGTCGTGTCTGCTGGAGATCAGCATTCTTCTTCTCTGTGTGGGCAGCACAGGAACACTGAATTTGGGTGAAGGTAAGAGGAGTCCATCTGCAGTATGTGCAGCCTCAGGATATTGAGAAAAGTTACTCCAAACTGGAGGCCAGGGAAATGATGCCAGTCACACGTGTCTGTATATGAATGTCATATTTCAAGAGGCACCTAAAAAAATAATATGGCTGAAAGGGAGGGCCAGTTTGTGGGTGTGAAGATTATAAATATGAGATTACATCAAAAGATTTTGTTCCGCAGGTGGGAAGATGGAATATTTCACATCAGGGGCAAGTGTGTCCCTCTGAATGGTGAGTGAGGACAGTGGGAAGGAAATGAGCCCAGGAGAGAAAAGTCCAGGAATGTTGTCTGGCCATTTCTGCTTGTGTTGCTATGTGTTACATCAAGCTGCTCCCAGTGACAGGGTCTGTCCTGCCGGAGTTGTCGACTTCACTCTCTTCTGTGTGTCCTGAGTGATCAGAAGCCAAGTCCGGCTGGTGCCTGGGGCTCAGGTCTCCAGGGAAGGCCCCAGCTCGGGACCTTACAGCTTCACCATTGCCCAGCTACACTACGGAGCAACCTAACTGGGATCTGGCATTTCTACTCTACAGATATCCCTCAAGGATAACCCATCTGTTTAATGACCTTCAGACTTAGGAACCAGGGCCACACTCTTTGGACTTGTGACCCTTCACTCAGACTTACAGTGCATCTTTTTATTTATACAGTTCTGTAAGTCTTGTAGATCGAACAACCAAAATCATGCAATTTACATATGGCAGAGTACTACTGTGCCATAAAGAAGGATAGTCTTGAGTCATCTGTAGGAAAATGGATGCACTTTGATATATAGCATTAAGTAAAATAAATGAGACACACAAGTTTACTTATCACATGGTTTGTCTTATACGAGAAGTCTGGAGTCCAAATAAAGAGCAAAATAAAAGATAAGTAATAGGAAGTAGGGGGATCTTTCTCAAATGGGAATAGAAATAAAACAAAGGAGGAGGGGGGAGGGAGGGAAGGAATGCGGATGAAAATGGAATTGGGATGGATTGTGTACATATACCTTCTCCATAGAAGGAATGGGAATATTGTGTCCTGCAGACTTATACTAAGGAAAAAACTAAAAATGAATTTTCTAAATCCAGACCGTTCAGTATACCTTTCTCCTGTGATGGACAGGTTTTATATTTGCCTTTTTGAGTACAGTAGCCATAAAGCAGATAGAAGGCGTTGAAATTGAACTAGAATGACTGAAAGGCCGAAATTTCAATTTTGTGGGATTTAAATTAAAAGTACCTATACAAATATGCAAATCCTTAATAGAGACAACATTACCATCCAAAAAACAGGCAGATAGCAGGAGAGGCAAAGCCCCAACCCAGACGCTCTGGCAAAAAGAAGGGACAGTGCCATCCACGTGGTGATGCTGCTATTCTTTTTTGTTGTCCTTTAACCCTTTCAAAATACAGACTAGAAGGGTCTAGGACTTTGTCATGTTTTTCTTCATCTTTGTAACCCCCACATAATAACTTCTCCCCACGTGAATAAATAAAGATGCACGTGTTTTATTTTCATTTCTGTGGAAATGAAGAACCTAATTATTCACTTCATCAGGCAGAAATTCATACTCTGCCTTCCTGATAGGAGGTTCACTGTGATTGGGTAACAGGTTCTCTGACCTCATGGTGCTTGAGTATTATTTATTCATTAAAACAATCACCTGAGTTCTGTGTCATCCTTTCACATAACAAATGCAAAAGCATAAGCAGGGAGCATTAATATGTGTACCTTTAAAATCAGCTAAATGACATACCATGGACTCCAATGGTCCCCCAAGTCTGGAGTGCGCTCTCTGACCAGACCGCAAACGTTCTCATCTTGTCCCTCATTTGATGCACAGGGTGTGGGAGATAAAACTCAAACTGTCCATTTACCCCTGACAATATAAAGAAACAGAGTAGGTATCTAAACCATCAAATTTTCTGTTTGCCTCTGACAAGCCTGACTTCCAGGTCACCAATTCCAGGGCAGAGAGCACTTCTACCAAATGACCTGCGAGGGCCCCAGGAGCCCAGAAAAGGGTCCATATTTTCAAGCAAAGTGGATCTCACTGAAGGCAATCAGAGTGATGAGGGCTCCTAAGAATGACCTCATGTGGCCCACGCCACCTGGTGGCCCACGCCACCTGGCGCCCATTTACCTGAGCCCCTGAAGCCCACAGCCCCTCCCAGGACACATCTTCATGTTCTGTCCTCACTTCTCCTTGGTCTGTAGCCCTCACTGTCCTGCCCTGTGTGCCCGAGAGCAGTGGGGAGGCCCGTGGAGTCTCTCATCTACCACTGAACCTCAGCTCGTGGTACTTGCATCTCCATATTCATGCCGACCCTCCCACACAGCCATCTGACCCGGATGCATTTTTCCAACACGGTTAAGGGAAGATGTGTGTTTTATGTTTTTGGAATAGCCACTAGTGTTCACTGGCTGTGGTTTCCATTTGTGAAGAGGATGCCCGAGTCTGGCCCACAAGATTTCCTGTGAACCTTCAGATCTCCCAGTGTCACCTTCTGAAATGTTGCTTCCTTCTAAATTCACAAGGATATCTGAGAAAGCATCGAAATGAGGTGTTCATTCCGCACACCAGTTTTGACTTTCCGATGTTACCCATCTTCTCGTTTATCCCACATGTATCCTCCTCGTGTAGATTCGGCAATACTCAGTATGAACCGATCTAATTGTTTTGACAAACACGGATGGATTTGTCTGAGCCAGCCAATCACTCAGTTGATAAAACTTAGACACGTGGTAGGAGTGACACGGTTTCACATCTGGCCAATGCTCACATAACATGGTTGGCTGGAGAGAAGGCTTCCCAGCAGAATCCAGACCTGTTTGGTGTCAGCCTCAGTGAAAGCGGCTACATGATTCTCACAACCACAGCACTTTTAGGCTGCAGAGTTTCAAGGCTACGACGTATATGGGCAGTAAATTATGGAGATAAGGAAGTAAAAGCAGTCTTTCTTACCACTTTCAAAGCTTCTCAGATTGTTGCAAATATTCAAAATGGCTGAAAGTGGCTGAAAAGAAACCCTCGAGACCTAATGTGAAATTTCTAGAGCTTTGAAAGTGCTGATTCAGACCATTTTTACCCATGTTTTCATTGATGTTGGATGAATCCGGTTTAATGATGGCCTCAACCCACTCTTTTGTGGAGGTTTCTTGACTGGCCTCTTATCAAACAATAACAAAATAAAACTTTGGTAGTTAAGGTCAGAGCTGTGACCTTAAAGGCTGCTCCTTTCTGCTCCTAGAGGGAGGTTATTCAGTGTCATTCGTTATCTTTCCTTTGGTTGTAGTAAGTTTTCCTTCTTGTCTTTAACCTCTAAAATACAGGCGCCGGGCATCTGGACAAGATCTTCTCAAATAGTAATATTGCTACAAGGTTTCATCTCCTGTCTCATTTGATATTATACCTCATTGCAACATCATTTCCAATGAATTTCTTGAATTTCTCAAGTCAGAAGCAGGGTGATATTCTAAGCCTGGTGGCTGAAAACAATCCATGAGACCTGAGGTGAAATGGCTTCAGTCCCTCACTTAGAGTCCGCGAGGGAGCATAAACCTGCAACACCGTGTGACAGTCCCGCAGATCAGCCTGGGACACCGTGAACCGTAGGATTTGAGTCATCCCGCCTCTGCGCGCCATAGGGGTCTGGCCAGGCGACTGCTCTGCAGTCAGTTCTTAGCAGGATTCAGAATGTGTGTGGTCTGTACTTTTAATTGTTTATGAAATTAACTTTCTTAAATGCGTAGGACACCAGACACTTTCCACGAGTGACAGTCTCGGTAGTAGATGAGAAAACGTTTTTGGCTCATTTCCCCATTTCCCTGCTTCACTGTGCTTTACCTGTCGCTGTGACTCACACCACAGATATAGTCAGTTTCATCCTCAGACTGGAGGTTGAAGATGGTGAGGTAGCGATCGGCCCCAGCGCTGGAGCCTGTGAATCTATCGGGGATCCCGGCCCCCTTGCCGTGGCTTCCGTCACTGTTAACATACATCACAAAACGAGAGGGCTTCCTTGGGTCCTGCTGGTACCATGAAATGTAGTAGCCACTGTGCTCGCTGCTCAGAGTGCAGGTGAGCTTGATGGAGGCACCCAGAGAAGCAGCAGCAGAGGGCGACTGTGTCAGCTCGGGCTGGCCGAAGGACCCTGAAAACACAGACACAGGCTACGACCTGGAGAAAGGAGCCAAGAGCGAGACAGTTCTGCACTAATACAAGAGGCGGTTTCCCTGTGCTGGGGACCGGAAATGATGAGGGTCTCGCTGACCTGTGCAGTAAAGGAGGAGTGTGAGCAAGAAGAGAGTCGCTCGGGCCATGGTGTAGACACCACAGACTTCTGCTGAGGAGGCAGCACCGCCGCAGGGACTCTTATCCCACCACAAGTCCCTGAAGAGCAAGGACGGCACACATGCAAATCTGTTCTTGTCCTACCCGATCAAGTGGTGCAGTACGCATGTCCCAGTTTAAGCTCAGGAACCTGTTCTATGTAGTGTCCTGTCATCTGATAATGTTTCTTCAGCAAAAAGGATGATGATTCATATTTAAGAAAGATCAGGAACAGAGTCACAGCAATTCAAATTCAGATCAGATTTATTGCCACAAAAATTTGCAGCAAACATGAAAAAAATAGGTGATTTTCAGGGCTTTTAGGACTTTGTAATTATGGATAAGGGATAGTGGGTCAGCATTTACTCATAGGATTATTCTCTGTAAATAAAGTAAGTCTAAAGATCTTAATATTTCAGTGGTTTCTACACAGTGTGTGGGCCTGTGTTGACATTGACATCAGTGACAACTTGGGAGGGTGACCCGGGGCAGAGCCTACTCTGAGGCCTCTCAGGAGGAAAAAGAGGCTTCTAGACTCAGGGAGCCCTGAGCAGGCACCGGGAGGCAGGGTCTGGGGTCCTTGCTCTGAGCCCCGTGGATCCCACGGCGAGGTCACACATTGTGCAGTGTCTGCCAGGCACGAGGCCCTCATGTCTGGAGCCACAGCAGGTGGCCGAGCACCTGCCTCCACCAAGATCCTGTCCCCTCCCTGTCACTTCTCAAGGGAAACCCATTATCTCAGTCTTTGCTATTTGTGAATCCTCGGTGAGAACAGCACACACAGTTTATCTTACCTATACGGAGTCCAGGTTCTTCTCAAATGTAAACTTAACATGAAATAAAGAGCCTGTTACTTGAGCTCATGAATACATCATCCATGAACTCAAAAGTCCGATTGTTCTTTAAGCCAGGTTTCCCTTTTTCTATTAGACTGTTCATAGTATTGGAACACAAATGCGTATTAGCGAGTGTTTGCTAGAATAAATAAGAACACTCCATGATTCATTTATAGATTAAAAATGAGAAAATCAGGGCCGGGGAGTTAGCTCAGTGGTTCCGGCTCCTGTCTTGCAAGTACAAGGGCCCGGGTTCGATTCCCCGGTAACTACATAACAATACTGAGTGTGGAGACTCACGCCCAGCAGCAACCAGTACCACATACCACAGTGCCGGGCGTGGTGGCTCACGCCTGTGATCCCAGCACTCGGGAGGCAGAGGCAGGAGGATTGCTATGATGTGAGTTGGAGGCTGAGCTCAGGGCCAGCCTGAACCACAAAGCGAGACCCTTTCTCAAAAAACCTAAAAAAAAAATAAAAATTAAAATAAAAAAAAATGAGAAAATCCTAGAAATAGAAAGAAAAGTTAGAATAGAGTTATAAAAGAACACACCAGACCTGGGGCTATTTTGGAAGTAAGCCATCGGGGAAGATTAAAACGGAGCAGGAGATGTGTGGTTTTCATCTGAAGGAGAAATATCGCCAGAACTGTCCCTCGTTTCTCTGTTGTAAAGACCTTGGCCATTACTGAGGTGTGACATGGGGGAGGGTGACGGGGCACAGCGAGTCCCTCCACCGCCAGAGAAGGGACATCAGCCTTGCAGATGCGGGGAAGCAAGAGGGAGATTTGGGAGTGCTCTCCGGGAGTCCTGGTAAGAGTGAGATTTGGGGCGGGAGAGGGTGTGTGTGTGTGTGTGTGTGTGTGTGTGTGTGTGTGTGTGTGTGTGTTTGCGCGCGCGTGCACTTGTGCGTGTTTATGCATGGGTGTGTGTCTGTGTCTATGGTTTCCCATTTTTGCTTTTTATAGAAAATGGAGCCACCTCCAACTTTTTTTACATATCATATTGGATGGTGTCCTTGTGTGAAATCATGGAATTTTTTTAAACCATAAATTTTATTTATCTCTTTGACACTATTAGCTGTGGTTTCTATCTGATAGTGACTTCTGATTTATTTGAACCTCTTCTGGAATTTTGTGACATTATATTGTGGATGTGTGATATCTGAGAAGGGAATATTTAGAAATGCGGTATCTCAAGTCCTATCATAGTGTGCTGGGTCAGAATCCATATTTTATGAGCTGCTCAGAGAACATACAGTTTACACTCTGAGCACCAGTGGTTCACGGAGCCACAGTAGTTTCAGTCCATGGTTTAGAAGAGCTATGTATATGTACCAACTCTTCTCAGTGAATATATTCAACATATGATGTACACATGTACCGTACAAAGGAAGAAAATCCATGCTAAAAAGATTAAATGTCAATTTAATAAATATCTTATTAACATCACTCGTGGCTGAGTCCGGACCATGACTAAAGCTGCTTTGCTCTTGTGGAAATGCGCTGACCTCCTGCCTGAGTTCTGGTTACTGTATTATGGCCATTCCTTTGGCAGAGCGCGTTAAATAAATTCTATTTTTGGTGGACTACTTTGAAGATTTCTCAAATACGTTCAATTCTAGCTCCCAAGTAGGAGCAGGTTTCAAGACAGTTCTCAGCTTTTTCCCTACAGATAGTCATTGTTAGGCTGCCTGAGAGCTCTGGGCCTGGTGGTGCATTTCCAGTATCACAGGTCCTATTTGTATCAAGCCTCTCTGGAAAGCGTGTCCAGGTCACCTCCCGTCTGGATCTCACTGGGTTGATCATCTCTCTACCATCTCGTGTAGCAGTTCTCAGCCATATCCTCAGGCTGATCAGCTGAGATGGACAGGCCGATGCTGTGTCTAAACCAGAGTCCTGAACACCCAACAGGTGGCCTGGAGGGCTTGCTCTGGTATAAACTAGTGCCCCAAGAGTGGCCCGACTTCTGCTGGCCCTAGTGTGGAAAGGAACCATCCACGGGCACAAGGAAGCAGCAGCTGCTGAGGACAGTGATGTCCCTGGTGCAGACAGGGCCGGTGAAGGGCCTGTAGCCCGAGGACTAAACACTGAAATGAAAACAGACACATTAGGAATGAGACAGGACATGAGGGTCTCTTTGAGGAAATTCTCTGAAATCTCCACTAACTTCCCACAGCGTAAGGAGAAGAAATGGGGGGCGGGGTGCAGGCCATGGGGTGGACTCTCCACAGGTTCTCAGGATGCACAGCCGCCAATGGAGTGTACTCGGTCTTTATCTCTTCTGCGGCCTCTTGGGTAGAGTGTGTGCTTGGGTTCTGCGTCATGCAAATATGAGCCACTGCCAAACGTGATCAACATCAGTTATTATGATCTCTTCAGGGCGCACATCCTCCGTCAGGGCTCTGTGAGCTCCGACTTTGCCTCGTGGGAGGAAGCACCTGCTATAACCTCTAACTCAGCCAGTGAGCGCAGCCCAAACCCTTCCCAGCAAGCCCAGCCTGCTTCACACTCCTGAGAAGAACCACAGCGCCCCCTGCTGGACTGTGATGACCATTTTACTTTATTCTTTAGTCTCATATATCATCTAATTTTTGCATATTAATTTCACTGTTAATGGGCCCCATAGAGTTTCATTGTGCTTTTATTTATTATAGTTCCCAGCTGTATCATTTATATTTACTTAGTTTCTAAGATTTCTATTTCTTTTCTGAGATTTTGCTCCTTTCCTATTTGCTTCGAGAATATCTGTATTTGCTAATCAATGGAATTGAGTAATGGTCTCTTTAGAAGAACTGCCACGTAATTTTAGCAATACTTCATCTAAGAGTTGCATTTTAATTTGATTTATCATACATCTCAGTTCTACAGTTTATATTAGGCTTTCTTTTACAGCTTTTGTTTCTCCTCCGAAATTTATTCCTTTCCCATTCGCTTCAGTGATATTTAAAATTGCTTATCAACAGAATTCAATAATTGCTTTAAATGTAAATCAGGGGCACAAACTTATCTGTCACATGATTTGTCTTATACTAGAAACCCAAAATATAAATAAAGAATAATATAAAGGTAGACATTAGGGAAGTAGGGAGGTAGATGCTTCCCAAGTATTACGGGCACCAAGTTTTGGAGGGAAGTAGAAGGGATAGGAGGGAAGAAAATGCAAAAAGGATTCATGGTGTGTTAGGTACATGTTTTGTTTCTTTATTTGTTTTTGCCTAGCACATTAGTGTACACAACGCCTACATTCCTTCTAAGGAGTAGTATGTGTACATAATGCAACCTAAATCCTTTTCTCAATCCCTTTCTTTCCCTCCGTGTGCCGTCCATCCATCTCTCACCCCCTTCTCTTTATTTTTTCTCTTCCACCTGCTCAGCCCAGCGTATAGGCAGCAGGATGCGTAACTGCCCGTGTGTGGCCTCCGCCCTGCACCTTGTGTCCTGCATTGTGGCCTCAGGTCAGTAGACAGTGAAGTGCGTGTGGAAGGCAGGTGTTCCTCCCTGAGATGGTTTCTGGCTGAGTAGATATGCAAGACACGTGGCTGTAGAAACTCCTCACAGGCTCGGGCTGCAGTCTGAAATCAATTCCTTGTTCTTATGTCTGTTTACATTTTTGAAGTTCTGCTTGGAGTGTTTTGGACATTTTCAGTGGAATTTGGAAGTGAGTGATGGAATTTGATCCTAATCATGGAGTTTGATCCTAACGGCATTTTTTAACACAAATCTACAAGGATCATTTCACAATCCTCTTTCCTGGGGAAGTAAAGTTGCTTCCCAAACAATAATGTTTATAAAAACCATCGGTGCACCTTGTTAGTAGACTTGCTTTTACACCAACAGATTTCTGATTCAGAAGGCAGGTTGAGGAAATGTGTTTCTGAGTCCTTCCCAGGTAAGACTTCCATTTCAATGAGAAAATAATTAACAATTTGATCTTCAAAGCCAAATCAATAGATGAGGATGCATCCTTGAATTATTTCTGAATTAAAAAAAAATCAGAACAGCACGTGCCCAACTCTGAGTCTCACGGTGGTTGGTTTATGCATTTGAAGAAGAGCTCTTTCCCTTCATCGTCAGCCAGAGACGGGGGGGTGGGGGTGGGAGGAGGTGGGGGGTGGCGCACAACTTGGGAGAAGCCACACCGAGAAGTAGACTCACCCTGGGGAAACAGAATGAGCTCCCCAACCAAAGCCCCTGGTTCCGTCAGGGAATCGTGGAGCCTCACGGTACCCGTCAAGCTCTTGACATTTTCCACCCTTTCTTCTTTTCGTCCCGCCAGTGAGAACAAATCCATTTTACACATGTGAAAGTTTTTGTTGCACTTCCCCATGGGCTGAGATCAACGTGCAAAATGCCACTTCCCATGTACAGTGAGCAGTAATAATCAGCCTCATCCTCCAGCTGAGCCCCCGAGATGGTCAGGGCAGCTTTGTTCCCAGAGATGGATCCGGAGAAGCGATCAGGGACCCCAGAGGGACGGTTGCTTGTACTGTAGATAAGCAGCTTGGGAGCCTGGCCTGGGTTCTGCTGGTACCAGCTGGGGTAGTTGCCAGTAGAAACGGACCCAGAGCTAAGGCCACAGGTGAGAGTAGCCATCCCTCCTGATGACACAGACACGGAGGGCTCCTGGGTGACCACAGTCTGTGAAACTACACCTAAAACCAGAAAGAGAGGCAGTTAGTGTTACAGAGACAAGTGTCACCCTCAGACCCTGTGTTCGTGTGATCTCCCTAAGGATGTGGAATCCATTTTCCTGACCTGAGCTGAAAGAGAAGATTCCAAGAAGTATTGTCCAGGCCATGGTGGAGATCCTCACAAGGACAACTGTCCCCAGATTTCTCAGCTGGAGTTGGGTCCCCTGGACCTTTTCATGCCTCTCCAAACCCACTAGGAAGGGCAGATTCCTCATGCAAATCAGGCTCCTCCCTAGATCTCCCCCCCACCCCCGCCGTGATCACCCTGATATCCTCAGAGGGAGTTCTGAAGGGGTTGGTGTTGGGGTTTCATGCAGGTGGATGTCTGCAGGGGGCCAGTCCTGAGGGGGAGCCTTGTTACCTTTGTGAGATCCACTCCCCACCCCCTCCGGGAACTCAAATAACAGTCTAATCTTCAGGGAGTCTAAGTACTGAATACAGAGAAGGGTCAACTCCTGAGTTCCTCGCTGTTCATCTGGTTTGTAGCAAAACCACGCTCATCTCCGAGAAGATTCCTTCTCCTTCCAGGGACCTGAGTGTTGATCCTCCTGGAAGATGATCCCAAGGTTCCTTACCCAGCTTGACCCTGTGTGGACCCCACACTCAGTTAACTCTTACTCCTTCCGGGGACAAAGGTCACCCAAGGTCTCAGATCCTCTATAGCAGCTGTCCTGAAGGCAGAGGCCAGGAAGGAGCCACAGACGCTTCGCCAGGAGCCTGGGACAATGCCTCTATTCCCACTAAGAAACCATTAATTTTATTAAGCAGCTTTAGTGAAACTTTTTTGAAGAAAATGAGCAATATCACTGTTAAATTATGAGCTTCCTGCTAGCAACAAAAATAAGTGTAGGAAAATGCATGCCTTGTAAGCAGAAATAAATCGAATAGCATCTCTGCCATGTTAGTGTGATCATATGGGCATATTACCCCACCCTTTCCCTGTGTGTCCTGGGGAGCCAGAGGTCTGGATGGTGGATGAAGCTTTGAGGATGTTTAGAAGAGTGTCAGGGATATAACACTTGTCCACTTTCTTGTGAGACAGAATTTTCAAAAAGTGGTTTTTATTACAATAAAAACTAAAACTTAATTTGATATTTATTCTAAAATTCTCATGTGTATTTATTAAATCTTTTATTATTTTCATTTCCTTCTCAATCATTTTATATCTGGAAGAAATCAACTCATGTTGGACATGAATACTAGTTTTAATACCTTTTGGCCAATAATATTGTACTATTCAGGTATGTATTCATACCTGATACAATAGGTACATGTAGACTTGTGTAATATCGAGAGGATGAGCATCTGAAATGTAATTTTTAAAAGTGTTAAATGTTTTTTTAAAGTCTTAATTATCAGTGTCCACCACTCTCTATGAGACATTCTGAATTAAATGACAAATAACAAATTAGTAAGACAGAATTTATAAAGAAGACAAATAAAGGATAAGGAACCTATCACTTATATCACAACGCAGGCAGAGTGACCTGCGAGTAACTCGGCCTCTGCATGAATCTCCGAACTGCTTCTGCAGATGTCTCAGACACGCTGAAGTCACCAAGAATCAGAGAAGCTGTTTCCACTGAGAATCTCAGGGGTAATATGGAGCGATGTGAGCGGAGGGATGGGGAAGCTGAATGTGAGAGGGGACAGCCCAGGATGCAGGAGCTCTTGCTAATGTGGAAAGACGCAGGGAGTGGATGGAGGTGTTACTGCTTGACTTAGGTAACCGTTTGATGTGCGTTGCACATTTTATCCTGGGAGAATTGTGCTGGTGCAGCTCCTAGAGTCCTAGGACAGAGGCCTGCGCTCGAGAGGACTGACGCCACACATCAGTCAATAAGCAGTCTGGCCACTCGCCACAGCAGCCCATTGGAGCAGGGAAGAGTTTTATTCGCTGTCGCTGCACTGGGAAGGCAGCAGGTCTAGCAGCAGCATAAGTACTACTAAGAAATGACTTGAAAAGAACATACGTGACAGGGAAATGGAGGGAGGATAGTGACTGGCTCCACCGTCAGTACCAGGAGGGAAAGTTGTAAGTGGGCTCTGGTGTCCTTCTGGGGGAGTCTCTTTGGTCTGATGACTGAAGGAGGAGGGCGGAAGAATCCAAGCCATGATGGAGATGGCCTTGGAGCTGTGATTGGTGAGGCCTCAATTTGGGATTGAAACTTTTCCAAGTGTTTCATATTCTCAGGGTTCTCAGTTAAAGGTTATTTATCCAAATTTGTTTCTGTGCTGTGCAATGCTTGTCCACTTATTAAATACGAAGCATCGGTATAAGTCACGGTCCCTCTA
>PVIR01028706.1:0-21715 GCA_004026965.1 Petromus typicus | reverse complement strand
GTAGTTCAGTATAGTGCTTGTCTGGCATGCATGAGGCCCTAGGTTCAATTCTCAGCATCACATAATGAACCAAATCAAATTACCAAACCGGATGTGGTAGTACCTCCTGGGAAGAAGAGGCATAAGGATCAAAATTTCAGTTCTAGTCCAGACAACTTAGTGAGATTCTGTTTCAAAATGAAAAATAAAATAAAAACACAGTGCTACAAGGCCTATGATCACACCACCCAGGAGGATGAAGCAGGAGCAATATCACAAGTTCAAGGCCAACCTGGACTATGTAGCGAGACCTTGTCTCAAAAATACAAAATCAAAATAGAAATAAAATAAAAATTGACCTGATCGAGGATAGATCTCACTACAAAGGCCCTGGATTCAATCCTTAGTACTGAGCAAATAAATAGATTAATTGAAAAAGTTTGAAAGAATACATAAACTCACCAAATACCTAGTACTGAATATGAGGAAAACTTGTTCAGCCTCTCTACAGAAAATTGTAAGATATTATTGAAAGAAATTATGAAGTTATGAGCAAACGAAAGGCTGTTTGCAGCTTGGAAGATACATTATTACAAAACAAGTCCAGGGCCAGGAACAAGGCACAGCAGCCCCAGGCTCCGGGCTCCTTCAACAGTTTCAAAGGAAAAAAACTTTGAGGGGTCAGGGATTTACCTCAGTGGTTACGGCGCCTGTCTTGCAAGCGCAAGGACCCGGGTTCAATCCCCGGTAACCATATACCATACTGGGTGTGGAGATTCACACCCAGCAGCAGCCAGTACCACACACCACAGTGCCAGTTGTGGTGGCTCACGCCTGTAATCCCAGCACGCAAGAGGCACAGGCAAGAGGATTGCTGTGATGTGAGTTTGAGGTTGAGCTCAGGGCGAGCCTGAACTACAAAGCCAGATCCTGTCTCAAAAAAAAACAAGGAAAAAAACTTCGAGCCAAGCCAGGGGTAGCCGTGTGCACCTGTAATCCCTGCATTCAGGAGGCTGAAGCAGGAAGATCACTGTGAGTTAAAGGCCACCCTGAACTACGTAGCAAGACCCTTTGTCAGAAAAACCAAAATCCAAAAGGAAAGAAGGAAGAAAAATCGAGTTTTCAAGGTCAATTCCATAAAATACCTAGGCAGTCGAGTCAGAACAAAGGGCTTCATATGAACAGATATCAACTTATGTTAAAGTTGTGATTACGTCAATGTAGTCTTTTAGCAAGGAAAAATCAAGAGACTGGTGGGACTGAGCCTAGGAGCAGGTGCAGGTGCTCCCACACCACTGAGAAGCGGGTCCCTCCAGGAACCGGAACCAGCTTGTGGGAGAGACACGGTTGTTTTTCAGAGACATTTTTATATTCATTAAAAGTCAGATATAAAACATGCTCTGCAGAGCATGGAGACAATTAAATGTAGAAAAGGAAGTACACTCTGCGGGGTAGAAAAAAGAATGCAGTGGCCCATTTTCTTTCTTTCTTTTTTTTTTTAAAGAAACTTAACCTCTAATTCACATTAAAAAAAAAAAAGAAAAATTCCTAAAAGATTACAGCTTTAAATAAAATAGCCCAGTATGTTGGTGTATGCCTGTAGTCACAATACTTAGGAGGCTGAGGCAAGAGGATTACTGTGAGTTTAAGTTTGAACTGGGCTACGTGGCAACAACCCTGTCCCAAAAAACGAAAATAAAAATGAATAAATAGGAAAGATAAACAATATAATTTCTAGAAGGTAACATAGGAAATCGGCTTTGTGATTTGCATATAGGCAAAGTATTTGAAATAGGACAGCAGAAAGGCTGGTAACTCGGACCACAATGAAATGTAGTTACAGTCATCTAGAGTCGCTGGGCCGGGGAGTTAGCTCAGTGGTTCCAGCGCCTGTACCGCAAGCGTAAGGACCTGGGTTCAATTCCCCGGTTACCACATAACAATACTGGGTGTGGTGACCCACACCCAGCAGCAACCAGTACCACAGTGCCGGGCATGGTGGCTCACGCCTGTAATCCCAGCACTCGGGAGGCAGAGGCAGGAGGATTGTGATGTGAGTTGGAGGCTGAGCTCAGGGCCAGCCTGAACTACAAAGCGAGACCCTGTCTCAAAAAAAAAAAAAAAAAAAAAAGTCGCTGGAGGGGGAAGGAGAGGCTGGGAGACGCTGCTCACAGGCTCTGACCCAGCCAGGCGCCCGCGGAAAGCAGCTCAGAGCTTGCACTACACACCTGTACACAGGCGGCTGAGAGCAGCCCGTGAGGCCTCTCGCCACCAAAGTGCAGTGTGTGAACAGCTGCAGCTGCACACCCCAATGTGGTCACTCTGCAAAGCACACCTACATCAAAACCCCACGCGGGGCAGCATCTGTCAGCTAATCAAGGCCATCACATACACACATATAAAGTACATTTAAAAATTAAAGCTATTTAAATGTCCAGTTCCTAAAAAAAGAAAGGAAATACAGAATAAAATAGATCTACAATACTTTTTTTTAACCCACAATACTTTTGTGTGATAATGAATCCACACAACACAGATGAAGAATTCTCCAACATACATCCTTAAGGAGAAGGCAGCCAGCCCTTAGCGGGTGCCACTCCTTAGGAAAGGGGCAATATGCATACATAAGCAGGAAGTGTCGCAAAGGAACGCTAGTGTGTGGCCAGGGACATGGTCCCCATAAGACTCACCACCACACCAGGGTAAAAGCAGAACACATCCTTGTCCTGGGGCTGAGGTCCCCAGGATGCAGCTGGGCTACTGAGCCCCAAAACAAACAAATCCACCCAAGTCCCCAAGGACTGATGCTGGCATGGGAGCTCTGCCCTTGCCCCGTGTCCCCAGAAGCCTGGGGAAGTCTGGGGAAGTTGCTGGCTACGCTTTCCTGTCTGGAGGAGAAACCTATGCCTGTCTCTTCCCATCATTTCCTCTGGCTCTGGTATTTAGCCTTACAAAGGAGCCCCAGACTTCAGGGACAACGGCCTGAGGGAGCGACCACTCTGCAGGATGGAGGCCTGCTGGCCACAGCAGCCCAGGCCACCAGAGAATCGAGGCCACAAGCCTCAGCACCTTGTGGACAGTAACAGCAGCAACTGTTACAACAGCTAATATTTATTGTGACCACACGGTGCTGGGCACAGCTACACGCCCTGCGTGCCTGACCTCCAGTCCTCAGCACACACTCTGAATGGGCACTCTCACCAAGTAGAGGGTGAGTCACCAGCCACAAAGGAGAAATATTTCTGAGCCCAAGACTCAGTGACTAATTTGAGCGTCCACTGCACAAGCATCGGCTTGTTTTTTAAACTGGCTTATGCCTGGCATGGTGGTGCACACCCTTAACCCGACCACTTGGAAAGCTGAGGCAGGAGGACTGCTTCAAGTCTGAGCTAAGCCTGGGCTACAATGAGTTCAAGATCACCCTGAGCTATGTATCAAGATTCTGTCTCAAAAAAAAAGGGGGGGGGCTGGGGATTTAGCTCAGTGGTTCCGGCGTCTGTCTTCCAAGTGCAAGGACCTGGGTTCGATCCCCAGTAACCACATAACAATACTGAGTGTGGAGACTCACCCCAGCAGCAATCAGTAGCACCTAGCACAGTGCCGGGCGTGGTGGCTCATGCCTGTAATCCGAGCACTTGGGAGGCAGAGGCAAGAGGATTGCTGTGATGTGAGTTTGAGGCTGAGCTCAGGGCCAGCCTGAACTACAAAGTGAGACGCTGTCTCAAAAAAACCTAAAAAAAAAGAAAACAAAAAAGAGCTGGGCGTGGTAGCTTACTCCTGCAATCTCACCCTCAGGAGCCTGAGGCAGCAGGATGGCTTGGGTTCAAGTCCTATCTGAAGTATATAGCAACCTGTCTCAAAAATCAATGAATCCCCCTGTCTGATTTCTCTTAGGAAGGCTTGATGAGGGACAGACTGAAGCTCAAAGCGGGCCCCAGGCTGTGGCACACAAGTGAGTGAAGTGCATGTACAAGCCGAGCCTGCTGCTGAGGGGCAAGTGTGTGGGAGAGGTCCTGTCTGTGCATGTGGGAAGGAGTGTGCAATGTGAATGGGAGGCCATCTGTGCACACACGAGCTGTGAGCAGGCGTCTGTGGATGGCGATGAGCACCCCGCATATGCCTGCACCCACCCATGACTGTGAAGGGAAGAGCAGTGGGTGTGGCCTATGGGTGCAGAGCTGGTGGAAGGGCTGAGCCTCCCGAGGAGGTGAGGCTCTCAGGCAGCCTGCTGGCCAGAGCCCGGCATTCCAGAGAGCCGGGGAACCAGTCTTTCAAGAGCCCTGCCCAGGTCACAGGAAATCAGCCCTGCAGCGTGGCATGGGAACCTCTGGGGACTCACCGGTGCCACCAGGTCTAACCCCAGGCAGCAGGCTGCCCCTGCACACTTGGCCTCGGGCTCAGCTGCATGAGGCAAAGGAAGAGGCACCTCCTGAGGGCACCAGAGGTAGCAAAGGGTGTCAGTTATCAGGGCAGCGATCTACAGAACCATCTCAGCTCCCCAAGAACAGGCCGCAGCACTGTCCCAAGACAATGACTCCACTGTGACAGAGCTGGAGCGGCTCCCAGGGACAGTGAGGCTGGAAAATGAAAATGATTTTGATCCTGCTGTTTGTGGCAGGATTTGTAAACCTAGAACAATGGAAATGAATTCCTACAAAAAGTCTCACTATCTTTCTTGGTCACAGGTTTGTGCCTTGGTCTTGTTTCGATCTGTGTATACTTTCTAAAGTTCTGGGGATGAGCTGCTTTTTCTTATGCCAAAGAAGAAAATAATAATACACTAGTATAAGAGAACATCACCTAGTAAGTAAAACAGGAACTGAAGTAAGAAGCCCAGGTAACAAGCTACGGAATGAACCAGAGGCCTTCAGGTTGCCTTCAAGCCCTCTCTCCACAGGCCATCCTGGCATGGGCAGATGTGTGGAAACATGTAACAGGCCCACTCCACAGGCAGCACCCAGGGCCATGGAACCCCATGGCAGCTAAGAGCACAGGTGGGGCAGATAAAGAATAGCTGCTGCTACCCTCTTCACCCAGGGCTAGATGTGGGCACAAATCCTATCACTCTCATGTCCTGGGCCACGTTCTGCCTCCAGGATCAAAATCCACCCCTACCCAGAAGTAAGAGCCGGGGCCTGGGCTGAGCAGGCACCTGCTTTCCCTAGGGACTCGGGCACTGGGACAGTGGCAGAGGGCCAGGCCCACTTTTCCTCCTGAGCACTTTCCCCATAGGTACCAGGAGCACACTTGCTAGCTTGGCCCACGGGAGACGGAAGCTGGTGAGGAACCGTAACTCAGGTGCAGTGGCCCACTTCCTCCCTAGAACCTGCTATACAAAACGTCTAGGTACTTGCTGTGCCAGGCTCATCTGTATGAGAGTGCAAGGAGGGAGAGACAGGCAGAGAGAAGGCAGCTCTATCTCAACCCTCCCACCCTGAACTTGGCGTGGTGGCACGTGTCTGCAATCCCAGCACTCAGGAGGCTGAGGCAGATTGCTGGGAATTAAGACAGTCTGGGCTATGTAGCAAGATCTTGTCTCAAATACAAAAGCAACCCTCCAAAAGCCCCTCCAGGATAGGTGGGGAAGCAGTCCCAGTGGGCAGGGGCACCATCCAGTTGGCATGAAGAACCAATGTACTCATTTACCACCCAACACCTCTGGTCCAAGAATCGGGGGGATACCAGGCCATACCTAGACCCCTTGAGGCTCAGATGAAATGCCTCCTTACTGCAGGGTCTCCTGGGTCTTTATGAACAAGACAAGCCTTCTGCCAAGGTCCTCTCCTGCTGTCCGCAGCTCTAGCATGGCAGTGCACAGATTTTGGGGGTCCTGATTTTGGAAAAGCAGAGCTAGGGTGCAAAACAGCTCTCTAGAGGGCTGAGAGGGCGGGCGGGCAGTGCTTCCCTACTGTGGGATGCATCTGTCACCGAGAGATCTGAGACTGCTCTACATTCTGGCTCCTCAATGGGCACCAACCCAAAGGCGGCGTGGAGCCAGCAAGGGACACATGGGCCGCTCCAGGGACCTGCCCCGGCACCAAGCCAGCTGCAGTCCACCAGTGCTTTGTCAGCTGCCCTGCTGGGACCTTTGCCTGCTGAGTGCCATCCAGCAGTTGGCTGCCGGTCACCCTCAGAAACAACTGCCCAGGTGGCTTCTGGACACCCTTCAGCCACCGCGCCGTGCCTATCGTGAAGTGCCCCCCTCTGCTCCACTGTCCCGTCCCTGTGCTATTGCCCGTCCTGGCCACCCTCCCATGCCCATGTGGGTGTCCTCCTCTACACACCTGCCAAGGGCACTGCATACTTCTGTGGTCCAGGACCTGAAGGAAACAGACTCTTAGGTCTCAGCGCAGCCTGGCCGGCTCACGGGGGCCCTTTAGCAGAAGGTGCCCAAGGGCAGGTTTGTGGGTGAGAAGCGCTGATATCCAGAGGACTCTGTTCCTACTCTCCTTGCCTTAACCAAGCGGCCTCCTTTCTCTACCACAGCACAATGACAACGTGGAACCGAATCCCAGGCCAGAAACCTCTGGTGTTCAAAGCCACTTTCTGGCCCTGACCTCCCTCCCGGCCTTGCCCTGCCTTGGGCCACCATGCCCAGTCTGTGACCCTTGCATGGCCCCAGCTTGGTTCCTTGCCACCCTGGTCGGCTGTAAATCCACAAATGGGACCCTTTTATTTGCAGCAGGCAGAAGTGTCTCACACACAGGCTGCCAGAAGTGGAGTCATTTGTTGAACAAAGGAACAAGGAGGCGGATGGGTGGGGCCGGGTGTGTGAGATGACAGGGACCAGAAGTCAATGTGAAAGTCGTGCAGGGCAATTTTGCTTGACTAGAGTGAATCAGGAGGGAAATCTGCCTTGATGCAGATGGAAATGTGGGGTTTTTCTGCTTATTTTCTAAGACAGGGTCTCACTAAGCAACTAAACTGCCTAGGCTGGGACTGAATTCGAAATCCTCTTGCCTCACCATCAAGTGCTAGGATTTACGGGTATGTGCCACCATGAGAGAGGTTTTTCTTTTTGTTTTCTTTTTTTTTTTTTTTTTTTTTTTTTTTTTGAGACAGGGTCTGGCTTTGTACTTCAGGCTGGCCCTGAGCTCAGCCTCAAACTCACATCACAGTAATCCTCCTGCCTCTGTCTCCCGAGTGCTAGGATTACAGGCATGAGCCACCACACCCCCTGCACTGTGGTATATGGTACTGATTGCTGCTGGGGTGAGTCTCCACGCCCAGTACTGTAATGTGGTTACCTACCCGGGTCCCTTGTGCTTGCAAGACGGGTGCCGGAACCACTGAGCTAAATCCCCGGCCCTATTTTATTTTGGTTTTTGATACTGGAGGTTGAACCCAGGATTTACCACTGAGATACTTACCCAGCCCCTTTTTAAAATGATTATTATTTTTTAAATTTTGAAGAGGACTTCAGTGGCCAAATTGCTCAGGCTGGGCTTGAAATTTAGATTCTCTTGCCTCAGCCTCCTACAGTGCTAGGATTACAGGTGTGTACCACCACACCCAGCTAGGAGGGGTTTTTCATAAAAATATTTCTGGTCTTATGTCCCCTGCAAATGAAATCCCACAGGCTTTCTAAGAAGAGCAGTAACAGGGGCAAGGTCACCTCCTGGATCAGTGATCAAGCTGGGTGGAATTTACACCCAGCTCTGGCTGGGTGGGGTGTCTACAGAGCTCTGCTCAGCAGTGTAGATGGCCCTGAGGTGGATGGGGAGGTGCTATGCACCCGGGAGGGGCAGGAATGCAGGAATGGGTGGGGGGAGGTCCAGGAAAAGCTAGACGGTGGGTTCTGGTGGGGAATGGGTCCTGCCTCCCTGCACAGCATCCATGGGGAGCTCATGGGGACCCGCCTCAGGGCCTGAGATCTGGGCTGGGAGAGCGGTGGAGCTGTGGGCCAGCCCACCCACCTACCCTGCGGGCAATCAGTCCCAGGCGTGGTCTCGGAGGAAGAGCAAGGTTCAGACTTCAGCGGCCTGCTAAGCTGGCACGTCCCCACGTGGCTGGGACAATGGCTCCTAAGGTCTCACAGCCCTGCACGGAGTCTTCCTGCACGTGGCTTGGGCTCAGTAAGCACCTGAGGCTCACAGTATGGAGTTAGTAGGCAGCTGTACCTGGGCTTCGGTTCCTGTTTTGTTCTGGGAGAAGCTCACCTAGGTAAAGGACTCTGCAGACCACACACTGACAGGGAAACTGAGGCAAGGGGAAGGGGACCTGAGCAGGGGTCCGTGGACCCTGAGTACGTGTGTGGTGGGGGTTCCTGATGATCACAGCCTTCATCTCTTTATCCCTCACCGGCTCCTCAAGGGCCATCACTTCCAGATCCCTGGCTGAAAGGTCTCGTCAATGATGTTTTATTGGGGCCTCACTATGTGCAGAGAGCAGATCAGGGGCCACAGAGAGGACTCCTGATGGAGGAGATGGGGACACAGCCCATCAGCAAACCCCACAGGGGCTAGAGAGAAATGAACACTGGGTAGGGAAGAAGGAGACAATCAAGTGGAGCGGAGGGTTTGGGTTTTTCAAATCACATTTCTTTTTCTTTCTTCTTGTTCGTACTGGGGCTTTAACCCAGGGCTTTCACACTGACAGACATTCCCAGCCCTTCCTATTTATTTTGGGACAGCGTCTCACCAGGTCACTAGATTGCTAAGGCTGGGCTTGAACATTCCTCCTGAGTCAGCCTCCCAAGGTATTGGATCTATAGGCCTGCACCACCACACCGGGCTGGGAGTTACCGTTTTAAACAGTGACAGGAAGGCCTGACTGGGAGGTGATGCTGAGGCAAACTCCAGGGGGAAGAGTGAGTCCCTTGACTTGTGGGGCAGAGAACAGCTGTGTCCCAGAGAGTTTGAGGCAGAGTGAAGGCCCGACTCACTGGTGGTTCCTTTCCTGCTCAGCACACACTCCCAGAAGACTGACTCCTGCCAGGCACTGGTCCAGAGGCACAGGGCAGGGATCCCACCTGCGGGGGCTCATCATGCTGGCTGGGGAAGGAGAATGAAAGGACTAGAAAAGAGAACTGCAGCCTGGCAGGAGGGCACAAGCAGAGCTAGGCTCAGGGCCTTGGCTGACCTGCAGGGGAGGCCAGGAAGGACCCTAGGATTTTGGTGCCCACTGCTGACCAACCACACTGGCCGTACTGGACTTGCTCAATTGTTTTTTCTTAGCAAAAAAGGAATGCTTCTAAATACTAACCTTGCTAAGATCAGGAAGCTGAGGCAAGAGGATGGCTTCAAGTTCAAGGCCTACCTAGTGAGTTCGAGGCCAGCTTGGACTTCAAAGTGGGACCCTGGCCCCAAAACAACAGCAACAAAACTTGCATAGAAAATCTCTGAAGTTGCAGATGTCCTCAAGGTGCTTGCCTCAATCTGAGCAGCCTTGGAACAGGGGAAGACCCAGGTAGAAAGACTTGGGAAAGGCTCCTCTGGGAGGAACCCACTCTGGTGAATTATAAAACATCCCAAACTCTGGGGAGCAGGGAAGGACAGCCTGAGGCCGACCACGCTGGCTTTCCCCCAGGGGTGTTGGCTTTCCTGCAGGGCCTAGCTCAGTCCACCCAAAGCACCCCAGCACCTCCCAGCCCCACACTCCAAGGTGAGTCCGGATAATTGGGCTCAGCAGAGCTGCGGCCTAAGCAAGGCGAGCTGTTCTCCCAGCACAACAAAAAGACGCTTCTTCACCAGACAAGTCCAGGGAAGGCCCTACTGAGGCCCAAAGGCTCCCAGCCATGCTGGGCGAGACCAGTCCACAATGGCCAGCACTGGCTGGACCCAGATTGCACTGGGCTGGTGGAGTGACACCAGTGACAGTCCTGGGGCCACAGGGGTGAGCAAAGAGGAAGCTGCCCTGGGAGTCCTCAGCAAGTTCCCCAGCAGGCACCTGGGAGAAGAGTCCAGAGCCCTGGGCCAAGGGGAAGGTGGGCATGCTCCTCCACAAGCACCCTCAGGCATGTCCACGGGTCTCTGAAATGAGGCCTTCACCCAGCTGTTTCCACTCCACCTTCCAGTCCTTGATCACCCCCTAGCTCTGGTGACGACAAACTTATCAAGGAAAAGTATAACTCCTCACTCTTGCCCTGACCCAGAGCTGAGTATCTTTGCAGACCAAACCTGGCCAAACCAACTTCTCTCTCCCTAACCCACTTGAAGGCTTCACTCTATGGTCCAGAAATGACTCTGGGCTTACTCCAAGCTAGAGCTCAGGAGGGTGGTGGTGGCGGTGGTGGGTGTTGGTTGTGCTACACACCTGCGATCCCAGCACTCTGGGAGGCTGAGGCAGTTAGACCAAAAGTTTGAGTCCAGCTGCGCAACTTATTGACTAAGGGAGACTATCTCAGAATTAAAAAATTAAAAAGGTCTGGGGATGTAGCTCAGTGTGAAGGTCCTGGTTTCAATGCCCAGTACCAATCTCCTCCCCCCAAAAAATGGAAAGAAAGAAAAGACAAATGGCTTCTGCCTGAGCCTCAGAAGCTCTTTTACAGGAAGAAGATCAGAACTGAGGTGAAGAAGCTGGGACCCCACCTTCCCATTTTTTTCTAACGAGGGCCCTGTCTGCCTCCTCATCTCCCACAGCCCAGGAGGCTTTTCCTCCATAATTGTCTTGTTTACTGCACTCAGGGTTTCTGGGTGGCAGAGGTGGGAGGCAAGTTTGGATGAAAGGAAGGGAAGGGTGTGTGTGCAGTGACAAGGCTGTGGATGGAGCGAACCTTCCAAGCGCCTCTAACCACCTGAGAACCAGCCAAGAACACACGTGAGAAGCGAGCTCCAGGCGAAGGGAGGCCAGCACAGCTCCTGCAGACCACAGGAGCAAGCTTACGTCTGGCGCCCGGGAAAGAGAACAATCACCAAACTTAATCTGCTCCCTTCTGCTGAATAGCGGAATGCATTATTTGGCACTGTTCAGAGTGGGGAGTGGATGAGACTTCCCCATTTTGCTTCTCCTGTGACGTCACTCCCCAGCTCAAAAACCTTCTAGGCTTCCAAGCCTGGAACAAACTTACTGTCCACCCAGGGACCAGACACGCCAGCCTCTCCCACAGCTGATCTGCAGGGCCAATGTGCCAGCCACATCACCTGTCCGCCCCCAAGCACATCTGTGGCTTCTCCCCACTCAGGTTGTCTGTGGGGCTCCTTCTGCCTCGAGCACTAACCTACTCCATCTTTTGGGGCTCCTTTCAAATGCCTCTTCCCGTGAAAGTTTCCACAGCTGCCAGCCCCTTCCCCAGGGCACCTGCCCCTCCATCTGGTGATGGCCTCTTTTCAGGCCTTGCTCTGTTCTATTCCCAGAGGTCTTGTTCTGTCCCAGCAAGTGAGCAAGTGAGTCTCTTCCCACTTGGATTCATCCGGAGCACAAAGCACAGAACCTTGCCGTTGGCAGACACTTAGGAACTATGCCTGGTACCGTTCACCTCAGAGGCGAGGGAAGTGACGGGCAGAGGGTGAGTGTGACACAAACGCTAAAATCTGCAGACGCGAAACACACAGGAGACCCAGAGGCGCCACAGAGACATGCAACCGGCGAGCCGCCCAGCCCTTACCCTTCTTGAACTCCTCCAGCATGGCGTCCAGCTTGGTGTCATGGAAGACGAAGTGCACCGGGTGGTTGTAAAAGCGGGTGATAGTCTTGAGGGGGGTGCAGTCATCAGGATCCACGAAGGCTAAGTCCTTGACATACAGAATATCCACGATGTTGGAGCGCTCACCTTCGAACACGGGAATGCGTGTGTAGCCGCTCTCCATGATCTCCGACATGGTGTTGAAGTCCAGGATGGCATCATTACGGATCATGAAGCAGTCATGAAGCTGGGTCATGACATCCTCCACCGTTTTGGTCCTTAGTTCCAGGGCCCCCTGGATCATATTCATCTCCTCTTTCACCAGGTCATTATAGGGCTCCGTCACCTTCAACATCTCCATCAGCTTCTCCCGATTGTAAACAGTGCGGATCTCCTGACCCAGGATGACGTCCAGGAGCTTGCTGATGGGGAAACTGAGGGGGAACGTGAGCAGCATGAAAAATTTGGTAAGGACAATAGTGTTGGCACCCACAGCCAGCCCGTGTCGGGAGCACAGCGCTTGAGGTACTATCTCCCCAAAAATGACAATGCCAATGGTGGAGGAGGCCACCGCCATGAGGCCGGACCCGATGAGGTTGTCCAGGAGGATGGTGAGGGAGGTATTGACCAGCACATTCCCCAGCAGCAGGGAGCAGAGAAGATAGTTGCCCTTCCGCCGGATGGGCAGAATCTTTCGGGCATACTTCTTCTCTTTCTCAGTGCCACAGTTCTGCACGATGCGCAGCTCCATGGGGTCCAGGGCCATGAGCCCCAAGTTGAGGCCGGAGAATATGCCCGAGAGCACCAGCAGCACTATGATCAGGAGGATGTGCAGCCAAAGGGGCAGGATCCTCCCGGGCTCCTCCATCATGACGAGCAGCGAGTCCTTGTCTGTCCATCGGACCCAGGGTCCATCAACCCTTGCCCGCGTGCACAATGCGTACAGCTTCATGTTCTCGCTTCTCCGCAGGAACTTCGTGAGCACCACGAGCATCCCGGACGTGTTCCCGCGGCTCACATTGACTAGCTTCTGGACGACCAGGTCCTTGGTGAGCTCTGGGCAGGTGGTGGAGTTGGTATTCTCGGAGGCTTCGTCCACCTCGGTAAAGGAGACGAGGCTGCTGGAGACGTGGCTCAGGCTCTGGCCATACAGCCTCAGGTTCACCGTACTGCCCTCGGACACGAAGATGATGCCATCCGGGTTCATCCCACACGACTTGTTGCAGCTCGCCAGCCTCATGCCCAGGATCGCGCCCTGCTGGGGGCTCCCCTGGCCCCGGACACCCCGCGCCCACAGAAACATCAGCGCCGCCAGGAGGAGGCGCCCTCGGGCCGGCTCGCCGCTCCGGCTCCCGCCCCCGCCGGCCGGCGCCATGTTGCTCGGCTTTGCCGCCGCCCGCGCCCCGCCGCGCAGCCCGGCGCGCAGCTCCTGCCTCTCCACTGCCGCCGCGCCAACTGCCCGGGCCGCGGGCCTGACGTCAGGTCAGCGCCCCGCCCGCCCCGCCCACCTGCCCACGCCCTAATTTGCATGTGAAGCCCGCCCCGGCGCACAGCTCGGGCGCCCGCCCTTAAGGGGGTCTGGGCATTTAAGGTGGAACTGGGAGGGTAACGCCGGTGAGCGTGCCTTCCGCTTGCGCCTAGCTCTCTGCTTACTCTTGCCTTCCGCAGGGGTCCTCGTTTGTCCTTGCTGCATGCAGCCCACGCACCTCTGCCAGTTTCCTGGCTCGCCGGCTTCGCGCGCTTGCTGGGCTGCTTCCCGGTCTTCTCCAACTAACTGCTTCTGAGTTTGGTAGAGAAAAGTCATTTCCTGATTTAGAAAAAGGGAACCTGAGGGCTCAAGCTGGGATTGCAACTCTGGGGATTTTGCTGGCCTTGTCACTAGCCAGAAACTGTGGTCTCCCCCGCCCCCAAGAGCTCCTATGGACTAGGGGCTGCCTGGGGTGGAAGATAGATTGGCAAACCGAGGGAACAGACAAGCCAGGTTCTGCCTGAGGTTTACCTCCTGTCCTCTCCCTGCGAACACCAGTGTTTTATTTTTGCTTTTGGGGTTTCTGGAGTTTTAACCCAGGGAATGCTCTTTACTTTTTAAATTTTATTTTTTATCGGTGTATGTTTGTAGTACATAATGATTAGATTCCTCGTGGGGAGTTGGTACCTGTACATAACACATCTTCATTCTTTTTCACGTCCCCTTCCCCTTCTTCCATCTTTGATCTCCTTCCCACTTGCAAAAAAATCTATTCATTCCTTCCTTTTACTCATCGTTTATTTTGCCCTTTGTTTACATTTTGGATTTCTCATATAAGAAAAACCATGCGATATTTATGCTTGTGTGTCTGATTTACCTCACTTACTATTACGGTCTCAAGATATGTTGTGTACATGTACAAATTTTTAATGTTGAATGTGTTCATAGCGTATATATAAAATGTACCAATAAATTCAATAAATGGAAAAAAACCTTACAGTCTTAAACCTATATAGAGGTATCCATACACAAACCTAGTATCCATACACAATGGATACTACTCTGCTATACAGAAGGATAATGTGAGTCATGTATAGGAAAACACATGCATCTTTAAAAAAAGAAAGAAACATTATCTCTAAATTGCCCTGGCTGACTTCAAACTTGCCATCCTGTCTCAGCCTCCCACGTAGCTAGGATTGCGGTTACAGATGTGTGCCTTCGTGCCAGTTTAGGCATAAGAATGTACTGAACACCTGCTATGGACCTGGCACTGATTGCAGGCTCTGACATGGAGCAGGGAATAGACCAAAGCCTTCGCCTGCTGGAGTTTACAATCTAGAACAGAAAATAGACAATAAGCAAGTAAACACATGTGTAATACTGAATATTTAAATATGTAATATTTAATCCTGTCAAGAAGTCTTAAGTGGTAGGATTTATTTCCAAAGCACAGATGCAGAAATTGAATAGATCCTTGTCTTCCACATTGCAATTTCTAGCCCCAGTTTTTCATCTGGAAATGGCAGTAAGCTTGATAATACAGCACCACTTGGCTGAAAGTGTTGGCCTAGATATTGAACATGATGGGACAGCTCTGGGAATATTCTTGGACTATGTAGTAATAGTAATTGCTGGGGCTGCTGCTGCTTGCCATTCTGGAACCAAGCCCCTAACCCCAAACTATGATGACTGGCCAGCTGGGGCAGCTGAATGCAGAATGAACAGAGGTGTGGCTGGTTTGGTCTAACCCTGAAATGACTGCTTTCTGGGGAACCTTACCTCAATATCAGCATGAATGAAGAGCCAGGCATTCTGGATATGCAGGGAAGGCCGCAGCAGCCCGCCCTGAGGAGAAGGAGACAGACAAACATCCTTAGATAATTGCAGAGAGGTACAAGTGCAGGGACCAGGCTGACCACTGGGCCCCTGAACCAGTCTCCTCTCAGCCCAGAGACACACAAGCTCTGTGTTCTCCCTGCACCAACATTTGTGTTTGTTTTCATTTTTGACGTATTCTTTGCCAGTAAAAGCAACAATCAATACCAGCCACAGAAAGCCTAGTCAGAGAGGCACAATGCGTTGCATAGTGTAAGCCAACTATGTGTAGGGGCCAGGGATTTAGCCAATGGTGGGCCTAAGAATCTCCTTGAAAGTAGAAGTCTTACTTCATAGCATCAGTGTTCAGCAAACCAGCTTTTCTCTTTTCTTTTTTTCTCTTCTGTTTGTTTATTTCTTGAGGCAGGGTCTCACTGTGTAGTTCAGGCTACCTTGAGCTCAGTATAGAGCCCAGGCTGGCCTGGAACTTGTGGTGATCCTTCTGACTCAACCTCCTCAGGGCTGAGACTACAAGTGTGTGCCACTATTCCTTGCTGTGGCCAGTTTGTAAAGAAGAAGAGATAGGCCAGGCATGGTGACATGTCCCAATAATCCCGACATTCAGGAGGCTGAGGCAGGAGGATTGCTGTGTGTTTGAGTCCAGACTTGGCTACACAATGAGTTCAAGGTCAGCCTGAACTATGTATCAAGACCCTATCTCAAAAACAAAGAAAACAACAAAAACCAGAAGCTCTGGGATGTGTACTAGCTAAGACAGGATAAAAGTAGAATCTTTGCCCACGGTCCCCTCCAGGTATCCTCCAGTCAGGAACAGTCGCAGCCCTGCCTCAGAGCAGTCCCAGCCTTCCTTCACAGCTAGCCTTGGCCCCAGTCCCTAGCCTCTGTCCTTAGAAACTTTTCCATTCTACTATCGACCAGTCCGGCTATTTTTATTTTGCCCTTACCAAGCTGTCTCCACTCAGCTCTGTACATACACATTGAGCTTAATGACAGAAGCCAATGAACAGAGAGAAAAATAAGCTTTTGAGCTATTTGGCTTACAAGTGGGAGCCATTAAGAGGTGGAGGCGTGGAAGCAATGATGAAGTTCTAACAAAACCCCCCCAAAGTCAGTCCCGTTCACTGCACCCCCCACGACTGTGTTCACGTGGAGATGGGGAGAACAGGAACAGACTCAAGGAAACAAAGAGAGGAATTCTCCTCACCCTTCTGGGGCCTGTGATCTAGATGAGGAGACTGGACTCACTTGCTCTGTGAAAAAATAAATACATTGAAAGGCAGCGGGAGCAGAGGCCAGACTTGAGGTCCTGCCCCTGTTGCTGAGGACTCGCACTGGGGCAGGAGCACCCAAACCTCTCCATCTGCTAAGCTGAAATCCCTCTCTCTCCCAGGTTTGTGGGCACCACCTAGAGAAATTGTCTAATAACCTGCAAAATTGGGGAGTCTGGAGGCGTCATGGCTCCAGAAAGCAGGCTGTGGGGGGTAGAAAACAAACAGAAGCCTCTCTGGGGCCTTGCGGTAGTAGGGGCAGAGGAAGGCACCCCAGATCTGTCTTTCTGGGTTTTGTTTTGTGTTTTGTTTTGTTTTGTTTTTGAGACAGGGTTTCGCTTTGTAGTTCAGGCTGTCCCTGAGCTCAGCCTCAAACTCATATCACAGCAATCCTCCTGCCTCTGCCTCCCAAGTGCTGGGATTACGGGCATGAGCCAACCACGCCTGGCACTGTGGTATGTGGTACTGGTTGCTGCTGGGTGTGAGTCTCCAGTATGGCATGTGGCTATCGGTGATCGAACCCGGGTCCTTGAGCTTGCAAGACAGGCGCTGGAACCACTGAACCAAATCCCTGGCCCAGATCTGTCTTTCTGCCTCAGGGTGACAGGTCCTACCTCACCTGAGTTGGGTCACTGCAGGTGAGCGTTGAGAGAAGGTCCTTCTGAGACCCGGAGCCTGGCCCTGTACTCTTTGGATCTGTGAGCCTGGTTCTGAGCACAAAAGCAGTCTGAAGGGTATAGTGTGCCCTTTGCTTGGACCTGGCATTGTGCTAATGCTTGGGACAGAACTGGAAACGAGGACTCTGAATTATAACAGAGGATCTCCTCCTTCCACGTTGGGCTCTTCTCTGAGTCCCTAGGACCAGGACTGTGTGGACAGACAAGCCAGAGCCCAAGGTTCCTGGTCCCACATTGGAAATCTTTTGCAGCGTTCAAGGGCCCTGGGCTCGGAGCTGGCTGGGAGCAGAAGGCCACCTCCTCAGGGCGTGGTGCAGGCTGTGATCACTCAGTGCCTGGGCCTGTTCAGCCCCATAGATCCTGCAGGAGGCAGGCATACCATCGGACTGTCTCAGGAGGATAGGAATGATGTCCTTCCATAAGGATGGGAATGAGTGTGAGGTGACCAAGGGTGCTGCCTGGGCCCAGATCCTAGCTCAGATCTACTCAGCAAGCAGGGACAGAAGGGCGCCATGGTTTCTGCCTCAGACACTTGCCTTGCTGAGCCAGGAGGGGGGGTGAGAACATCACATCAGCAGGACTGGATTTCCACTAAGAGTGTGTGCCCACAGCAGGAGGTACAACGCCAGGTTCTCCTCTGTGAGGGAGAGTTGGGATTAATCAGGTAAGGAGGCCTCAAGGGTCTCCTGGTCCTTTACCATGGAGGTCAGGGCCCAGCTCCCATGAGATTCGGACTGTGGAATTGGTCTCTGAGCCATAGCAAGAGCTCAATAAACATGCTCTGTTGCCATAACAGTGATGGACTTGGGGCAGCCAGAATTTTTCAGGCAGACATCTGGACTCATTAACTCCAGGGCTTTGCCACATCGGTGGCCACAGCTTCCGGTCCTCTTTCACTCTTCTCCGCAGGGAAGATGTCAAGAGGGGATAATGAGGGAAAAGAGGCCTGCAGAGAAGGTGTCAGCGACATACGTCTAGACCCCTGGCCTCCTCGGAAGGGAAGAAAGGAGGCTGGGGTAGATGTAGCCAGAGATAGGAAGGGGAGGTATTTTCACCACACAAAGCTGAAAAGGCTGAGGAAGCTTCTCATTCAGCATCTGGAGACAGGACCTCTCAAGGAAAGACCTGCCTTGCCAAGGAGGTCACTGCATGTACCAGAGTCCCATGAGGAACCCTAGGCCACAGAGATCTGGGCGCGTGAGGAGACCCTAGATCTCATACTGCTCTGCTTTTTTCACTGTTGTTTTGCCTTTTTCTGAAACAGAGTCTTGCTGTATAGTTTAGGCTAGTCTTTTTTTTTTAGGTTTTTGGAGACAGGGTCTCACTGTGTGGTTCAGGCTGGCCCTGAGCTCAGCCTCCAACTCACATCACAATCCTCCTGCCTCTGCCTCCGTGTGCTGGGATTATAGGCGTGAGCCACCACGCCCGGTACTGTGGTATGTGGTACTGGTTGCTGCTGGGTGTGGGCCCAGTATTGTTATGTGGTTACCGGGGAATCGAACCCGGGTCCTTGCGCTTCCAAGACAGGCGCCGGAACCACTGAGCTAACTCTCCGGCCCCCTAGTTTAGGCTAGTCTTAAACTCACTATGTGGCCCAGGCTGGCCTCGAATTCACAGCACTCCTCTTGCTTCAGTCCCTCAAATTCTGGGCTTACAGGCATGCACCACCACAGCAGCTCATCCTGTTCTTTATGTTCCCTCAGCTCCCCTGCACTGCAGCACTAATCTCCCTCAGATGGCTCCTGAAGCAAGATTTCCCCTACCCTGGAAAACTCAGGAATCCCCTCTTCATTATTTTTTTGTGCTACTGGCGTTTGAATCCAGGCCTCGGGCTCTATCACCGAACAACATCCCAGCCGATAGTTCTGTATATATTGTAGAAACAAGTTTCTATCTTGTCTGGAAACAAGATTTTTGATTTACATGTATTTTCTCTCATTCTCTCTCTCTCTCTCTCTGTCTCTGTGTGTATGTGTTTCAGAGCTCAATACCAGGGCTGAGCTGCTTCCGTAGGCCTAAATCCTTTTTTATTTTAAGAGATTACACTAAAGAAAGTCAAAGAAGAGCAAGATAACAGTGTTTACAAAAGCTTGAGAACACTGCTTGTCGCTAACATCTGACAGGTCAGAGTCTGAGGCCTTTGCACGGGTCCACACGCTGCTCTCACCCCTGATCAGTGTCTTTCCACGGATCCTAGTTTGCCTTGTGTCCCTAAACCTTACTCCTTGAGCAATTACCTGATACTGTGAGGTCAGCTTGGCTTGAAAAGAATAAGAGAAAACATCAAACACAAGCAGTCTGCGCCCCCCCTTGAATCATCTCTCACTGGCTTTACAGGAATGAGGAACATCTGGAAACCTATCACCTGGGACCATATTAAGGCCATGTCAAGGGGGCTGGGAAGTTAGCTCAGTGGTTCCGGCGCCTGTCTTGCAAGCGCAAGGACCCGGGTTCGATTCCCCGGCAATCACATACCATACTGGGCGTGGAGACTCACGCCCAGCAGCAACCAGTACCACATACCACATACCACAGTGCCAGGCATGGTGGCTCACGTGTGTAATCCCAGCACTTGGGAGGCAGAGGCAGGAGGATTGCTGGGATGTGACTTGGAGGCTGAGCTGAGGGCCAGCCTGAACCACAAAGTGAGACCCTGTCTCAAAAAACCTAAAAAAAAAAAGACCATGTCAAGAGGGCTGGGATGAAGCTCAGAGGTACAGCATTTTCCCAGTAGAGGTTGAGCCCTGGGTTTGATCCCCAGCCCTGAGGGAACAAAAGTTACATCAAGACAATTGATTACTACAAGAATAAATGGTCATTCTGGAGCCTGTTGGGATATGGCTACCAGTAGGCTCCACAGAAGCCCGTGTAAGCAGGATGGGGTTTGGACAGATGCCTTCCCTCTTCTAACTTGCCAGCTTGGGGGCTGGGCACGGTGGCTCACGCCTGTAATTCCAGCACTTGGGAGGCAGAGGCAGGAGGATGGCTGTAAATTCAAAGTTAGCCTGGGCTACATAATCAGTTCAGGGTTAGCCTACACTACAAAACGAGACCCTGTCTCAAAAAGACCCTAAAAATATTATAAATAAATAAATAAATAATCAGGCTTACCAGCTTGTTGCCACTGAAGTTCTTTCTTGTCCTGTCACACTGTCTCCAAGTTATTGGTTCCACCGATCAGGCAATGGAACCCAGTCTCTCACAGTTTCAAGCTGACAATGGAAAAAGGCTTTCACTTTTGTTAACTGGTGAACCTGAGTCAGGCCCTGCATTCACTATGGCCTTGGTTTCTCTGTTTTTACAATGAAAATTGAGAGACCCTGGGGGCTGTGTGGAAAGGACCAGCTGAGCTAGGGGCTGGGAACACTACTCCAAAATGTTACGTTCTTTTCTCCCTCTCAAGTCAACACTTTCATGTTACATTTCATTTACATGTTTTAATATTTTTACTGAGCTTTTAAAATTATAAAACCTAGCTGAATGTGGTGGTACATGCCTATAATTCCAGCACTTGGGAGGCTGAGGCAGGAGGATAGTCATGAGTTCAAGAACTGCCTGGGCTACGTAATGAGTTCAAGGCCACCCTGGACTACGCAGTAAGACCCTGTCTCAAATAAATAATTAAACTGCAAAATCTAACTGGGTGTGTGTGTGGGGGGTATGCCTGTAATTGCAGTGCTCTGAGAGGCTGAGGTAGGAGGATCAGAAATCTGAGCCCAGCCTGGGGCAATTTAGCAAGACCCTATCCCAAAACAAACAAACAAACAAAAACAGGGGGAGGATGCAGGTCAATGTGAAGGCCTTGAGTTCAATCCCCAGGACACAAAAATAAAACAATAAAAGTAAATAAAATTACAAAAATTATACACATTCTTTGCAACAAATTCAATTAACACAGAGTATATAGAGTAGAAAATACAAGTTCCACCATTGCAGTGCCCATGGACTGTTTTATTCATTTATATATATATTTTTAGTACTGGGGATCAAACCCAGGACCTTGAGCTTGTGAGGCAGGTTCAGTGCCACTAAGCCAAATTCCCGGCCCAGTATTCTACGTATGTTTGCACCATCTGCCCTGTTCCTTATTGGGTCTTCTCTAGGTTGACGCCATTTTCAACAGCCTGAGTCCCTCGAAGGCAAAACTGTGTCACAGTCATCTTCCATGTGTCCAAAGGACCCACTGTGTGCTTGCATCTGCAGTGTGAACTGTTGCTCTTATGGGAGTTAGCACGACACCATCAGAGGTCAGGGTCGGGGGAGAGGAGGAAACACTTAGCCAATGGCTATAGATATAACACTCTGACAGTTTCCTGAGGCTATATTTATCCTCTGGTATTAATTCTATCTGATTCTAGTTCTTAAAAAGAAACAAATAATCTAGTCTTGACTCAACCAAATTTATTTAATTTGTGTTGTTAATTGTTTTTTGAGACAAAGACTTGCTATGTAGCTCAGGCTGATCTTGAACTCACTAAGTAGCCCAGGCTGGCTTCATACTTGCAGCAGTTCTCCTTCCTCAGCCTCCCAAGGACCTTGAGCTTGTGAGGCAGGTTCAGTTTGCCACTAAGCCAAATCCCCAGCCCAGTATTCTAGGTATGTTTGCACCATCTGCCCTGTTCCTTTGGGATGACAGATGTGTACCACCACGCCTGGGTATTTGTGTTTTGAGACAAGGACTTGCTATATATTACAGGATGGCCTTGAGTTAATTCACTGTGGAGCCCAGGCTGGCCTTAACCCCAGAGGAGACACCTCAAACTTGTGGTGATCCTCGGCCTCAGCTCTCAAGTGTTGAGATTATAGGCATGAGCCACCACCTCCAGCAAAATCGAATTGATTTCTTGGCTGGTCTGCAATTTAAAGCATGCTGCTTCCTGTGTGGCTTTGTGCATCCTATTAGACTCCCCAGGAGGAACCC
>PVIR01028705.1:0-15429 GCA_004026965.1 Petromus typicus | reverse complement strand
AAATATCTGTTCATTTCAGATGCCCATTTTTGAATTGGGTCATTAAATTTGGGTGGGCTGATTTTTTTGAGCTCTTTATATATTCTAGATAGTAACCTTTTGTCTGAGGAACAGCTGGTAAAGATTTTTTCCCACATTGTTGGTTGCCTTTTTGCACTGTTGGTGGTTAACTTTGCTGTGCAGAAGCTTTTTAAAAGAATGAGGTCCCATTTGTTGATTTCCTCAGCCAATTCCTGTGCTATAGAAGTTTTGTTTATGAAGTCTTTCCCTAAGCCAATGTCTTTGAGAGTTTTACCTAACCTGTTTTGCAGTAGGTTTAGAGTGTCTGTTTTAATATTTAGGTCTCTTATCCACTTTGATTTTATCTTGGTACACGGTGAAAGAGTTAGAGCTAGTTTTAGTCTTTGGCAAGTTAAAGCCCAGTTTTTCCAGCACCATTTGTTAAAGAGGCTATCTGTTCTCCATTGAGGATTTTTGGCTCCTTTGTCAAAGATGAGGTGGCTCAGTGTATCTGGAGTAGTTTCTGGATCTTCTAGTGTACTCCATTGATCCTTGGGTCTGTTACTTTGCCAGTACCATGTAGTTTTTATCACATTGGCTTTATAGTATAGTTTCAGGTTCGGAGTTGTAATACCCCCCACCATGTCCCTGTTGCTTAGAATTGCTTTTGCTATTCTAGGTCTTTTGTGGTTCCAGATGAATGTTTGGATTTTTTTCTCTAGATCTGTGAAATATGCTGTTGGGATTTAAATCGGAATTGCATTGAATGTGTAGAGTAGTTTTGGGAGTATAGCCATTTTGACAATATTGGTTCTTCCTACCCAGGAGGAAGGTATGTCTTTCCATTTTTTTATATCATCTTCTATCTCCTTTTTCAGAGTGCTATAGTTTTCAGAGTAGAGGTCTTTCACTTCCTTTGTTAGATTGATTCCTAGGTATTTTATTTTTTGGGGTGCTATTGTGAAAGGGTCTGACTCTCCAATTTCTATCTCAGTGGGTCTACTGTTTGTGTATATGAAGGCTATTGATTTTTGAACGTTGTTGACCTTGTAACCAGCTACGTGGCTAAAATTGGCGATTAGTTCCAGCAGTTTTTTACTTGAGTTTTTAGGATCCTCTAGATAGAGTATCATGTCATCAGCAAATAATGACAATTTAACTTCTTCTTTTCCAATCTTTATTCCTTTTATTTCTTTCTCTTGCCTAATTGCTATGGCTAATATTTCAAGAACTATATTGAACAGAAGTGGTGAGAGAGGACACCCTTGTCTTGTTCCTGATCTTAGTGTGAAAGGTTTCAATTTTTTTTTTTTTTAGGTTTTTTTGAGATAGGGTCTTGCTTTGTAGTTCAAACTGGCACTGAGCTCAGCCTACAACTCACATCACAGCAATCCTCCTGCCTCTGCCTCCCAAGTGCTGGGATTATATAGGTGTGAGCCACCACACCAGGCACTGTGGTATGTGGTACTGGTTGCTGCTGGGGTGAGTCTCCACACCCAGTATTGTTATATAGTTACCGGGGATCTAACCCAGGCCCTTGTGCTTGCAAGACAGGCGCTGGAACCACTGAGCTATATCCCTGGCCCAAAGGTTTCAATTTTTGACCAGTTAGTATGATACTGACTGAAGGTTTCTTGTAGATAGCTTTTATTAGTTTGAGATACAGACCATATATTCCTATCTTCTGTAGAGTTTTGAACATAAATGGGTGTTGTACTTTGTCAAACACTTTTTCTGCATCAATTGAGATGACTATATGCTTTTTGTCCTTAAGCCTGTTAATATAGTGTATAACATTTATTGATTTACGTATGTTGAACCATCCTTGCATCCCTGGGATGAATCCAACTTAGTCAGAGTGTATAATCTTTTTGATAATTCTCTGTATTCTATTTGCCATGTTGTTATTGAGGATTTTTGCAGATAGTATCACTCTTGCTCCACATTTGAACCCCCTCATCTAGATTAGAGAAACTGAATGTTATAATGCAGTAGCTTTCTTCAGTGAATATTATCATTATATATATATATATTGCAATTTTGAGAGTTGAGGTGATATTTTAGTGAAGTTTGCACATTCTTGATCAGCTCTGCATCTTTTTTTTTTTAGGTTTTTTTGAGACTGGGTCTCACTTTGTAGTTCAGGCTGGCCCTGAGTTCAGCCTCAGACTCACATCACAACAATCCTCCTGCCTCTGCTTCCTGAGTACTGGGATTACTCATCTTTTTATGTGCATGTTGGCTACTGTACATATGTCTTATTTTAAGGGCTTTCCCTCATCTTAACTGAGTTATTATAATTTGCTATTGAATTGTAGGAATTTCTTAAATTCAGTCTTTAGAGTATGGACAAGAAATTTTCCCAATTCCTTTTGTGTAAGAGAATGCCCTGTTTCAGTTTTGTATTCTTACCACCATCATCAAAGATCGGTTAACTATACATAACAGCATCGAACCTGAGTTACCTGCTCAGTTCCTGTTCCCTTGCTTTTATGTCTATCTTCTGCTAGTGCCATACTATTTTCATCAGTCTACTTTGTATATATTTCAATAGCAGAAAATCTTATGACATGAGCTTTGTAACATATTTTCATTATAGTTTTGGGCTACCAGGTCTTATGTGGTAAGTTTTTTGAGGCCTTTTAACATATTGTCTAATGGATGAAGTTCTATTCATCTGTGTGTTTATTTCTCACATATTTTGTAGCTTTCAGTATACAAATCTTTCATTTTCTTAATTTAGTTCCAAATATTTCAGTCTTTCTGATTACTATTATGAGATCATTTTCCTGATTTAATTTTTAGATGGTTTACAATTAATGTCTATAAATAAAAATGGTTTTCATGTGTTGATTTTATACTTGGCAATTTTAATAAATTAATTTGTTTTGTTCTAAAGTTTTGGTGGAACTATTAAAATTTTATATATTTTCAGAGCATGTTATCAACAAAGAAAATTTCACTTCCTTTCCAATTGAGATGTCTATTATTTCTTTTATTGTCTGGGTAACCTGAACCTATAGGTTGTTTTTCTTTCTTTTTTCTTTTTCTTATTTATTTATTTAAAGACAGAATCTTGTTTTGTAGTTAAGACTCACCCTGAACTCACTACGTAGCCCAGGCTAGCCTCAAACTCATAAAAATCATACCAACTCTACCTCCTGAGTGCTGGCATTGTAGACATGAACCACCATACCCAGCGTTATGGTATATTGTATTAGGAATCGAACTTGGGACCTTGCACTTGCCAGGCAGATGTGGGAACCACTGTGCTAAATCCCTAGCCTGATAGGTTGTTTTTTTTACATACCTATATATCTGAGAAAAGCCAGGTTGGAACAGTGAGTGTTCCCTGAGGTCAGTATTCCTCAACTGTGAATCAGACCCACCGTGTGTTCAGTATTCTCTGGTCCTGTCTCTTTATCATCCTGTGAACTTGGTGGGGGCAAGGTCAGTACCACCAAAGTAATGTGCACATACTTAGAGAGTAACTATCAAAATGAAATGTTAACAGCATTTAATGCCTATTCTTTACTATTTCATAGATGAGCGATATTTCTGTACTAGTAGGAGTGAATAAAAATAGTATATTTTTTAGAAAGAAAAGCAGGCAGTTGTCCTCAGATTTGTAGGAAAACTTTAGTAAATATGATTTAGTGATCAGTTTGCTTTACTTTTATGTTTAGTATAGTAGGGTCCTCAATAGGGAGGCTGATTTGTGGAATGACCAGGATGATGACATAATGAAGTCTGTATTGCATACAGTCCTTAACTCCACATTACCTCAGGATTTCAGTCTTTTAGTTTCTTGTGATTATCAGAAAGTATTTACATTTGCAAACTTCACCTGGTCTCTTTTGAATGTGAACACAAACATTCAGCTGCATTTTCTGAGTCCTCAGTCCCTTTAGTAGCTTTATTATTTATTCCTCAGGAGAAAACCAGTTTGTATTAATAATGAGAAAGTATCTCTTTTCCTACTGCCAGCATATTTGTTTTATAAGTACATGAGTGCCCTGAAAGATTTCTAAGTCTTCTATTATTTACATTTTAATCATGAAGATTTTAGAGCCCTTCTTAACTCCATGAGTCAGGCCACTCTTATGAGCCTTTCTGTGCAGATTAATTGAACTAGATTCAGGAATTGCTCTGCTTAGATTTTTTTCAATGAAAAATGATCTTTTCTTTAAAATATAACAGAAGTTCTAATACAAGTACCTCTCTATATAATAATAACCTATGGGTACCTATCTCATGAAAAGTGAGCACCTTGCAGTAACATAAGCTTTGTTAATTTAATAATTAATTACAGACACCCAAGTCCTTCTCCATCAGTTCTCCTTACTGACATAATTGTAGAGAACCAAATCTACCTTAAAAAAATAAGACAAACACTTATTGATGTTAAGGAAATTCTGTGACTATATTTAAAATATATAACCAGTTCATCATCCAGAGACACATGATTCAGACCATTATATAGCTATTGAGAACTAATTCTGAGAGTCAAGTAGTGAGAAAATGATGGGCCCTGAGGAAAGGTGAAAGAGTTAGGGAAAGATGTTTTTCCTAACTAAATTTTGATTTTCTGTAACTTATAAATACAATCATATGTGTTGTGTTTGATTACTAAGGATTTTGAATCTGTACTTATAAATAAGAGAATATAAAATATTAATCTCTGAAAGTCAGTCTTCTTGTCTTATTTTGGAAAAAATGTGAAAGGAAGTAATAGATTTTTGATACTAATAATATTTTCAGTGTGTAGCAATGCTATGAATAGCACATATTTAATATACTCTGTATATATTTTGCCACAGCCAGACGTGACTATATAAGTTCTTACTTTCCTAGAAAGTAATTTTTGTTAATATGATGGGAACTCCGAGGAATTAAAAAATCAGGAGAAAATTAAGAAACAACATTGAAGAAAATTATATATCTAACTAGAAAAATTTACACATTTTGTATGTCTGCTTGCTTTCACCTTGTGGGAGTCGGGGGAAGAGGATGCAACCAGAACCCTTGTGGCAAACTCTAGTCCCCTGGGAGTCCCACAGCAAAAGGATTAATAATCAACAAACAACGAAGTTGGTACCTTGAGAAAAAGACTGAGCCTGGTTCGACTCTTGCTACACTGAGCAGTGGCAGCAAAAGGCCAAATACTGCAGCAGCAGCAGAAGAAAACTCCAAATTTGCTGCACCTTTATTTGGTACCAAGCCTTCACACCTATAATCCTAGCACGCATAAAACAGGGCAGTACCAAGACTTCACACCCATAATCCTAGTATGCATAAAACAGGTCAGTCCCACAATAACTGCTGTAGTTGAAGATTACCTAGGGCAGGGAAGACATCCTTAAATCCCAGTAAGTTTTTTGTTTGTTTGTTTGTTTGTTTTGAGACAAAGTCTCACTTTTTGTAGTTCAAACTGGTTTTGAGCTCAGCCTTGAACTCACAGCAATCCTCCTGCCTCTGCCTCTCGAGTGCTGGATGGCACTGTGGTGTGTGTTACTGATTGCTGGGAGTCCCCAGGCCTGGCATTGTTGTATGTGGTTACCTGGGATGGAACTCAGGCCCTCACACTTGCAAGGCAGGTGCCGGAACCACTGAGCTAAATTCTTGCCCAGTTTAAGTAAATTTTAAGGCCAATAATCCTAGTGCAGTAATCCTTGTAGTTTAAGATCCTGCAGAGCAGGGAAGACATCCCTAAATTCAAGTAAGTCATAAGTCTGTGTAAGTTGTCCACAGTTCCTGACATTGCCTGATTTTTCTAATTTTACATGACAACTGACTGTGTATTAATTTATACATAAAGGTCAACAAAATCCAGTGTAGACTAGGGGAAAGTGACTTTAGCAAGTTTGTGGCAGAGAATGGATTCAAAGTCACATGTTCTGGTTTTAAACCCAGTTTTTTTTCTGTGATTACAAAAGATTCCACAATAAATAAAAGGAAAAAAATACTTTGGCTGTTGAAACCACTCATCTTTATAGGAAAGGTGATTGAATTCTTTGGGGGGGGGTAAGATTCCTCTCTTGATTTTAAAAGACTAAAACTATAAGGAAAGTTTTTTTTTCTAGAACTTAACTAATATTTCATAGGAGAAAATGTATTTCGTTTGTGCAGTAGAAATCAAAGCCAAATGAACCCAAATGAGACTCCTGAGAAGAGAATGTAAGAAAATGCATAAAATATGAGAAGATAAAATGTCAGACCTTAGGAGGACCACAGGGAGTGTCACTATCAGAAAAGGTGATAGGCTGAATCCTTCTGGCTGATTATGTTACAAAATGAGCATTTTTTGCCAAATGTGACGGTCATCTTGATGTACCCAGCTATGGTTCACTAGTGTAGGAAGACAGCATGCAGAAATGACATGTCTGTGTCTTTCCCCTTAAAGGCTCACCAGAAGAACATGCAGAGATGTCTGTGAATTTAGAGGGGACATGATTCTTTATCAAACCAGGTTGGACTTGTAACCTCTCTCCATAAGATATTATGTCAATTTTCAAAACTAAATAACTGAAGATGCACTGAAGTCTCTGAGCTCATGAGAAAATGGGGTTTCCTAGGACCACTGAGTGGTATATGGATTACCCATATCAAGTTGCTCAGGTTCTGTCTGTCAGCAACCTTCGTCTGGCCTCCCAGGCATCAGCCTCAGTCTGTGAATCCTTTACAAGCATAGGTTTGTGACACCAATGGACTTGACAGTTTATTACTGGAAATAAACAAGATCTACTGAAATCTGCATTATTTTTAATCTTTTAAATGACTTTTTTAGGTCTCTGCTACTAAATTTTGTACCCATATTTTATAATTTTAATTCAGATACATAATTCTTTTTTACTGTGGAATAGGTACATTTTATTTACATATCATGATCACACTAAACATTGACAATTTGTACTAGTATGTGACATGACTTGATTCTCATTTTTTCCCATTCCCTTACCCACCCTGGAACACCCCACCCCCTATATACATAAGCTTTGTTTCCTTTTTTAAATTATCATTACATGTTTTTCTTTTACCTCATTACTTACCCTTACCCTGTTTCCCTTTGAATAGTTTCTAGTTTATATTATCTAACATATGTTCTAGAACTCATTTATATTTTCAGTTTCTCATATCAGAGAAAATATGTGGTATTTATACATCTGTAACATATTTATTTCACTTATATGTATGTCCTGAAGATATGTCCATTTGAGTATGAATGATTCAAACTTGTCATTCTTTATGGCAGAGTAATACTCCATTTTATAGGAAAAAACACATCTTTCTTATCCAATCTCTAGTTGGTGGACATTTGGGTTGTTTCTAAGATTTAGCTATCACAAACTGAGCTTCTATGAACATGGGTGCAGAAATGTCAAGATGTGTTTATAAAATGTACCAATAAAATCAATTATTTAAAAAAAATTATTAAAAACACAACAAAACAAAACACTAAGTCCCAAACCTATTTTCAAGTATTTTAAAATTGTGCACAAGATGACAAACAAAACAAAACAAAACAAAGAATAGAGTATAAGCTTAACCTTTGTTTGTTAGTCTAATTCTATGATATTTTATGGATAAAGCTGTTATAAATTGTGTTATGCATGGTGCAGCAAAATGTAAAACACACTAGATTTATATAATTCTAGACTCATTTCTATTTTTTCTTGTTATATGACTTACAGTGAGTCCTTTATCTATGAGTCCTACCTATAAATGAGATGATATTTTCTTTCCACATATTGTTGACTCCCCGTGCATTATAACCAAAACATAATAAATGGTATATAAAATATATATTATATATTTATATTTAGGAATATAAATATATAATATATCATATATATATATATATATATATATGTATGCGTGTGTGTGTGCACGCAATGAAATAAGATTACTTATAATAGTAATGAGAGCTTCTTTGGAGTTAAAATAAATACAATGTAAGTCAAGGTTTTTGGTCAGCTTGTATAAATAGAGTTAACAGACATGATGGGGGCTGGGACACATTTTCTTAACTGCATAATATAAAGACCTTTTCAAGGTACTGTGGCCTGTTCTGCAATGTTCACTTTAAAATATCCCTTAATCAAATGAAGGTGCATATGGCCAGGTAGTGAACAAGACTTTAATCACCAGATGTGATATGACCAAAAATATTTTTCTTAGAGAATAAGCTAATTAGGGATATAAAAGCTGCATTTGATTATTTGCAGGAAAGTGGTATGCTGTGAGTTTCAGCTCAAAGTTGTGGAATCCTGGAGGACAGGACCTACGTGGATAGATATTACAAGAGAAGACGTTTGGCTTAAGCTAATTTCTAAAACTTAGATGAGACCTCATAATGGGATTGGGTCATGAATTTCTCAAAAATGTAGTTGTCCAGACAGATGCTTTTAGTAATTTTTGTAAAGATTTAACATGGATTCTCTCAACTCCAAGGTACCTTCTATTTATAAATTTGTCATTATTATTGTTCATTTTTGTCAGTAACTAATTATTAAATAATCAGAAGAAAATTATTTTAATCTTTGTCTATTTGTCACTACTTTTCTGAAAAACAATGGGTGAAAAGCAGGAATGTTTATAACATTCTGTTGTCCTAGTTCCATGCTCATATTATTGAAATATTTAAGACTTATTGATAAATTATTATATTGCTGCTGTATTTTGAAGAGATTTTATGAGTTGTAAGGATATTGTTTTACTTTTAATATTTATTTTGAAATCACTAGAAGACTACAGATTGGTCCTGTTCTAAAGGTTTTCTAGGCAAATTCACTATGGTTTTATTCCCCCTTCTACATTTTTGACTAGGGCTGGTCTATTATCAGGCAGACATTTCTAGTTCTTTCTTTTCTTTTCTTATTTTATTTAAATATTTTGAGACAAGTTCTCACTTTGTAGTTCAGGCTGCTCCTGAATTCAGCTTCGAACTCAGCAATCCTCCTGCCTCTGCCTCCCAAGTGCTGGGATTACAGATGTGAGCCACCAGGCTTGGCACTGTAGTATATGCTGTTGATTGTTAGGGGGTGTGAGTCACCATACCCAGCATTGTTGTATGTGGTTAGCTGGAATCAAACTAGGGACCTTGAACTTGCAAAGCAGGTGCTGGGAACCACTGAGCTAAGTCCCAGGCCTGGCATGCATTCCTAGTTCTTAAGGTATCTCTGGTATCTTTGAATGGGTCTTACTTCATACATATATATGTTGAACTGAAATCTTCCTTTGTTATACCATTTGTTTTGTTTCTCCCTAGTGGAACCATTAAAGATGAATCTAACTCCTCTTCAACTTCCAGTGCTTTGTATATTTAACAACAGTGACCTTGCTGTTTCATCTTCAGCCATTACTTCTGGGATTCCTTTTACATTTTCAGTCTTATTGTCACTTTAGCAATTTCCTTCTGAATAATATGGCTTTACACATCTACTTCAGAGTATGTTGTCCATAAGTGGACACAATTCTACTATACTTGTGGTTTGGCTGTAAGAAATTAAAAAGGAGCATCTCCTTCATACTCTGTTGTCTTTATTCTGTTCATACAGCTTAAGGTTTTTGTAGCTTTTTGTAGGAGTTGGAACTCTGATTCTTACTCTAGTTCTTCCATTCACACAATATATATTGAATGGTGAGTATGTCTTGTAGTCTTTTCTAAACAAATAAAACACTGAGCTAAAGAAACAAAAATTATAAATTAGAAAAACGTGTTTAAGTCAAAGCCTTTATTCTTTGCAATAAGTTCTGTCATAAAAGGCTAATGTTCACATTGAAAAGTGCACTGTCATTTATCCCAGGATAGGACTTGGATTTTTCTAGTAAAAACTTATCTTGAAAATTTATGGTACATTATTTTAACATTCTGAAATTTTATGAAGATTTGATTCCGTTATCCAATACATTTAGAATGACTTATGTCACTCAGAAAAAGTGATAAAATTCGCATCATTATTCACATTAAGGATTAAAATGTCTAAGAGAAAATGCTGAAAACTGAGCCATGTGGTTGGTGTGTGACTAGGAAACTCCTACTACATATAACACATTGACTTTGAGTCTGAATCCTTAACAGCCCTCCTGGGCTGTTTCTTCATACACAGTAAATTGTTAGGCAACAATGTATGTCTAAGAGAAACAATGTTATAAAAGCTTTGCCAGATACCTTGCTGAAGATCTGTTTGCTAAATTTTGAGAAAGCTTCAGATGAGGTGTGATGCTTTGTGCTTGTGACTGTTCATAGTTGATGGATATGAGAACAGTGAGGAAATGATTTTGATCTTTGTAGAGCTAAACAAAATGAATTTGACAAAGTCTTAAATCATGTTCAGTGTCTTTTTCTGTGTCTTTTAAAAAGCCATTTCTATTTAGATTCCTTTTGTAACAGTCCATTAACTAACTAACTAACATAAACTGCTCCCTTTAATACAGACTGATGCATTTTGAAGAATATTTATTAGAAGGGTGGCCTGTCCAAAGTCTCACAACTGTAGGTCCAGACCTGGCTTGAACAAGTACCACATAAGAACCCTGATCTTTCATAATTTCTTTCATTGCTTTTCTCTTTCCACTATTATGAACAGAGAAGCATTCTCTTACCCATGTATCCTGTACTTTTAGGAAATAAATGATTTGATAGCTGGAATCAAGTATTTCTGTTCTAGACCTAGGAAGAATTTAATTTAAAAGTATTTAAATTAACTGTATCACTTCCTCTTTCTTTCAATCCAAATGTTATCCTTGTTGTAACTATTCTGAAATTAGCAGGCAGTATATCAGATCAAGAAATGGGAGAAAGTTGAATATTAAGAAAACCCTTTTTTTTTACATACAGAAATTAAAATATTAACCCTATTTTTATTTGCATAACAAATTTAAATATGAATCTGAAAATGCACATAAATGATAACAAAGTTTCAAAATTTCTGAGAAAGAGTAGTAGAATGTTTTGAAGAAGCTTTTCTACAAATAGCTTCTATGTCTATCCTGATTGGATTAAGAACCTCTGTATTTTCCTTTGTGATATTTCAATTCACAAAAGGGCTTTTCAATGAAGGCTTTGTATATACCTCATGCTATTAATGTTAAAACATGTACTTGTCAAAGTATAATTTGAACTTTTATCCACTTTAACATTAGATATTTTTAATGCAATATTTCTATTTTGCCTGTTCTATTGATATCATTTATATATTTTAAACCATATGCAAAATTTGTTGCTTAAAATAGAAAGCTGTCCTACTTTATCTGTTGCAGTAAAAAGTTATGTTTTGTAACATTACCATATTGGTTTGAAAACTGTGAGGCAATATGGCAAATGGTAATATATATTTCAAACAGTGATGTGAATAATTACAATAATATTTGAATTTAACTTTGAAATGTGACTCCTAAAAAGTTACTACAATTAGTTTCTCTTAGAGTTCATTAAAGCAATGTTTGGTGCTATTATCTGCTTGTTTTTTCTCTCTGAGTTTTTTTTTGTGTGCTTGTATTCTGAGTAGCATTTTGGTCATTCTTTCTTGAGATTATGATGCATACTCTATTAGTTATTGTTAGTTTCTAATTGTGTTGTGAATTTCTTTATTTTTTCATAGAGGTAAAAAGATTTTTAAAAATATTTTATTTGTTAATATCTACTTGTATTGCATTACAATAAAAAGATAATAAGAAAAATTAATTGAGGAACCCAGGAAAACTGTTGTCTTTGATCTTGTTTACTCAACTATGTAAGGACTGCTTTGTTAATGAGTACTAAGGAGGACTCTGATGAGGGCTGTTGTATCTGTCAGAATGGTGGAGATGAGAGAATGAAGATGGATGTTTCCATAAAGTTACCTACAATGTTTTCAGTGCTAGAATTTCTGTTCAACAATTAAATGCGATATGAAGAAGCAATTTTTTTTTTTTTTTGACACAGCATCTCGCTTTGTGGTTCAGGCTGGCCCTGAGCTCAGCCTCCAACTCACATCACAGCAATCCTCCTGCCTCTGCCTCCCGCGTGCTGGGATCACAGGCGTGAGCCACCATGCCCAGCACTGTGGTATGTGGTACTGATTGCTGCTGGGCGTGAGTCTCCACACCCAGTATGGTATGTGGTTACTGGAGGATCGAACCTGGGCCCTTGCGCTTGCAAGACAGGCACCTGAACATTGAGCTAACACTCCGGCCCAAGAAACAACTTTTTAAAAAGCTGATATGAGAAAATAGAGTATGAAGAACTTTTGAAAGACAAAAGTATACAAATGATTCTGCTAACAAAAATCTAGATGCTTACTGGATGAGGCCAATCACCTGCAAAGATAAAAGAAAAAGCCTAATATAATTTTCTTGGGACTGCGTAAATATCTGGCTTTTTGGATGGAAGAGGGTCTTTCATTAAGATTGTGCTTAATCAGCAGAAAAAGGTGGCAAAATGATCATTGTGTAGTAAGAAAAGCTTATAAAAATTAAATGCTTACCAAAAGAGGATTATAGTCTAAAACAGTAATGGGAACCACATGAGAGGATTGTAATCTATGCAAGCAAATCAAAACTTGGCTGTAGCTAACGTCTATTAAAATTTTGGCTAACATAACATTAGTAAATCCAGGTTTATATATATATAGGATGTAGATCAGTTAACGAAAAGCCAATTCACCAATGATCATTTTGCAAAATAGTCTTCTTTAACTATATTAATTTTATTTAATCAGTTTTAATTATTTAATTCAAAATAGCTTTTTAAGCAGTGATCAACTTGTTTCATTTCCAACTTACGAAATAATATTTTTTTTTTTTCTAGTGCAGCTGGAACCCAAAAGCTACCATGATGGAATAAGAAATTATATATTTGGCCTTATGGATATTAAAATATCACAAATATCATGTTTAATTTTATTCTTTAATCTTCACACACATATTTATCAATCCATCCTTTTTTCAACTGATAGGTCTATTTTATTTTATTAGTACATTACGTCTTCAACTTACCAATGAGTTCTGTTCCAGGAATTTGTAGGTCAGATTTGTTTGTAAGTGTGCCAAAGTGAATCTTATGTACCTTTTGTACAAATTTATAGTGCATATTGCCCTGCACTTTCTAACAGTCCTTTCTACGTCTCTGCTTTCCCTCTTGCCTTCAGATTCCCTGGGCTCGGACTGAGCATTATATTACTGTACACTATTGCACTGTACAGTGAGCAGATAGTGGCACAGCTTTGACAAGGTGTGGCAGGCATGTGAGCTACTTCCATGATTTGTTTGCAACTATGAAAATTCTGGTTGTAATGAGAGGTCTCTTGTATTTGCGAAAACTTACAACATTAATGCTGGTAAGTCAGGGAATTATTGTATATATTTGCAGTACATTATGAATTTACTCATTGTGTTTAGTTGGTACATGTACATGATGCATCTCATTTCTTTTTGTGGCCTTTCCCTTTCCCATGTCTCTTAGTCCCTTTTCTGTTTGCTAAAGATATATCTTCCTAGTTCCTATTGCCTTTTTTTTTTTTAATCATGGTGTTTAATTTATTTATCCTTTGGGCTTCTGAAATGGTGTTATGAAGAGAAAATAACTTGCCAGTGTAATTAGAATAAATAAATAAATAAGGTGAATTAATAAATTGTCTTCTGAAAATGTGAAAACTTGTTGAGGGAAAGTTAATTTCCATTATTTCACAACTAAAATATAAACAGAGTAATAAGAGCAGAATAAATTAAATTACCCCACTGTTAATGTAGGTGCTTGACATGAGTCAAGACTGCATCTTTATTAGGATTTATGTTTATATTGAAAAATTGATTTAGGGTCTATATAATTATTATGTAAGACTTATCTTGCAGTGGATTTGCTACTTTTTCCTGCCATAAATGTGGGGAACTTTATGCATTATGGTTTTTTAGGATATGTGTACATGTTTTTTTTCTTTATTGAGTATGATGGAAAACAATAAGCTAAAAGTAAAAACCAAGTATTCGTATTTCACATATAGTCTTTATAGATATTAAAGCAATACTATTAAGTGATAAAACTGAAAAAAGGAGGTAATCATTTTTAGATCATTTTCTTTAATAGATTTAAATAAACCTACAGTTGAAGAAGATAAACAAGTCATTATTTCTGTAATACTTTAATAGAATAATTTCACCAGAGCTACTCATCCATGTGGTGATCCTCTTTTACTGCTCTGCTATGTACTAGTTGTTTACGACTTGTCGTTACTGTACTGTGTAGGGTGTCCCATCACCTAAGGAATTAGAAAGTCTTGGCCAACAGTACTGTTATATACTTTTATTTCAGGCTTTAGGAATCATGCTATTGCCTCTTTTACATTGAGAGCTTTTAGGAAAATCATAGAATACAAGCTAGTCAATGAACTTTTTGTCTCCTTTCCCTAAAAGTTGACTAAAAAAGAGCCCCTTAGTACTTTTGAAATTAAACTTCAAAGAGAAATCAAGAGACTAAACATCATGAAGGAACAACTTTATTTCTGTACAGTCAACTTAGATGTAACAAGTGGAATAGGAGCACGCACACACCCACTCCCACACACACTAGCTATGCAAAATTTATTGTCCTGAAACTCAATTAGTTAGTGAAGCAGAGGTGACTTGCCTGATGACTAAGACAGAAATGAAAGTCTTAGAAAGATAAGTAATAGCGTCTACAGCATCTGGCTATCATTTATCACTCACTATTAACCGGGAATTCACCTGAAAGTCAAGAGAAAAGAATTGAGACAACAGAGATCATACCTCTGAAGACTGAAAATATTGATAGAGCCTTACTAACAATGAAATCAATTTTAAATGACTGAAAACATAGTATTTCAAAATATATTCAAAGAAAGGAAAGATAGTTCTTTTCAAATTCATATTTAATCAAGTAAGATTATAAATGTGTCCTTATTAAATGTCCTTATATATCAGATGAGATGATTGATGGTTACTATGTTAGGTTTGTATGACTCTGTTAGCATATAGCCGTAAACCGAGTGGTTTAAGACAGCAAAAATTTACCTTCTCACAGATTTAAAGGTTAACAGTAAGAAGTCAAGAAGTTAACTGCTTGTTTCCTTCTGAAGGCCTTGAGAGAGTGTGTTTTATGGTTGTTAGCTTCTGTGATTTCCAGGAATACCTGCCATTCTTTTTTTTTTTGAGGCAGGGTCTTTCTTTGTAGTTCAGGCTTGCCTTGAGCTCAGCCTCAAACTCACATCACAGCAATCCTCCTGCCTCTGCCTCCCAAGTGCTGAGATTACAGGTGTGAGCCACCATGATACAGTGGTATGTGGTACTGATTGCTGCTGGGCATGAGTTTCCATGCCCAGTATTATATGTGGTTACTAGGGGATTGAACCGGCACTTGTGCTTGCAAGACAGGCGCCGGAACCACTGAGCTAAACCCTGGGCCCATACCTGCCATTCTTCTTCTTTTTTTTT